>JZKD02S1532752.1:421737-448308 GCA_000966675.3 Picea glauca
ATCGGATTGAGCATCATAAGGCCTTACACCTATAACCCTCGCATTTGTATGATAGTGACTCTAAGTAGTTACATCTCCATATCATAAAGTGGTTTTGGAAAGAGAATGATAGATAATAACAAGTTGCAATGAAATATGATATCCCTAGCTATGAACCTATGTTCGTATATAACTCAATATTGAAATAGGAAGCGACGACTTTATGTTAAAATAAGATAGAGGAGTAAAAGGCAATAACATTGTTGTACATTATGGTTGATGACTGACTAAAAATTTTTAAGGACACAAAACCAACTCAAAGTCCCCAATTAAAAAATAAATAAAAAATTATGTAAATTTTGAGGTACATTACATATGGTATCAGAGAAAACAGGTTACAACACTGGACCTAAACAGGGAAACCATAGTTGCTTAGTATACATATTCTGATTTATGAAAAACTAATAAAATCTTATGGTTACAAACAAAAAGCTATTTTTCTTTTGTGTTATTTATGGAAGCTCAGAAGGATGTAGAAATTAGAATGGGAGAAAACCCGCAGAAAGGACCCCCTAGAGATCCAAGACAGAACAATGATGGAAGCTCACCCACATAAGTGCTAGAAACAATGAGGAACCTTATTGTTGAATTACAAATTTTCAAAGCAGACAATGAAAAATTGAAAAAGGCATAGCAGGAACATCAAGAAGTAAATGAAGTCCTAATGCGCAGTATAGTGACCAAGAAAAGTCCAAAGGATGATAACCATGAGGAAGAAGTCAGCAAAAGGGCCTCCAAGAACTCAGGGCCAGAAACAGAAAAAAGGAGATAGTTCGTGGGAAGGAACACCTTCATCTAAAGAAAAAACTAAATCAGACAAAAAGAAAACAAGTAGACCACCTCGAAGGAGAATTTAAAAAGATTAAACCAGCGACCTTTGATGGAGAATCCAAGATGGGAGAAGAAGCTGAGGCATGGCTGTTGGACATCAAAAACTACTTCCAAATCTACAACTATTCCAGCAACATGAAGATCAAAATGGCCATCTCCAATCTGAAAGGGAAGGCCAACATTTGGTGGGAGGACCTGAAATTTGCCAAGGGCCTAAAGGAGAAATACTTGGAATGGTCTGACTTTAAAAAGTATTTCAAGAAACAATATCTTTCAGAAAGTTACTATGAAAGGAAGACAAATGAGTTCTATGAGTTACGACTTGGACAGATGGCAATGGAGGACCTTATAAATAAATTTCTAGAACTGCTAAGGTTTGTATCGTACATCCGTGAGGATAAAGTAAAAATTCAACGATTTCTAAGTTGTCTACCACAGTCCTACAAGGACAGAATTGAGCTTGAAAACCCTAAATCCTTGAGCGAAGTATTCAGAAAGGCATGAATGTGCTACGATCAATATAAATAGCGGGTAGAGTTTCCCAAAGCATGGAAGGATAAGAAACAAGAACGAATGAACTAGCAGAAGAAGGGGTGCCAACCAACTCCTTATCGAAATACAGCAAAACGTTTTCCGAGAAAAGATTTTCACTCCAACCATATGAATACACAAGGCAGTGGTAAACCAATAAACCTGGGGATGAAGAAGTTTTGAGACAACCCCCGCAAGCCATTAAAGTGTTGGAAATGTGGAGAGCCTCACCTAAGGAGGAACTGTCCATGTTTGAGTTCAATAAATAGAACTGTTGTTCATAATCTACAGGAAGCCTCGATAGTGGGAGATGTGGGCAGAAGCCTACATCGGATAAATGCAGCCATAGATGGACAACAAGATGACCACCAATCCTCGGTGGTAGAAATCGAAGGTAAAATCAATGACACTTGAATTTCTGTTTTAATTGACCCTGGAGCTACGTTAATTTATATTACACCTAATGTGGCAGAGTCAAACAAACTTAAGAAACTGAAGCACGCAAAATCATGGCTTGTACAATTAGCGACGGTTACTAAAAGAAAGGTAGTTGAGTTTGTTCCAGATTTTAAGTTCAACTTAGATGGTCAAAATATAAAGACCCATCTGAACATCCTACCACTAGGATCTTATGATATGATTATTGGGATGGATTGGTTGGAACAACACAAAGCAGTATTGGATTTCTATACAAAGATACTTAGCTATAAGGATGATTTTGGCACTGTTAGAACAACCCAAGGTATACCAAAATCGGTGTTAGTTAGACAAGTTTCAGCAATGCAACTCAAGAAATGTATGAGGAACGGATGTCATGTTTATGCCATCCAGGTAACGAATCTGCTAGGAAAAGATGATAAGCCAAAACTAGAAGATTGTGTTGTCCTACACGATTTCAGAGACATGTTTGTGGATGAGATACCAGAATTATCCCCTAGAAGGGAAATAGACTTCTCCATAGATATGTTACCCGGTTCTACCCATATCTCAAAGGCTCCTTACCGGATGAGTCTACTAGAACTGACAGAATTAAAAATACAATTACAGGAATTGTTGGACAAAGAGTACATCAAACCGAGTGTCTCACCTTGGGGAGCACTAGTCCTCTTTGTGAAAAAGAAGGACGGTACTCTAAGATTATGTATCGATTATAGACAACTAAACAAAATGACTATTAAGAATAAATACCCCTTACCAAGGATAAATGATCTGTTTGATCATGTAGGGGGGGGCAGGATCTTTTCAAAATTGGATTTATGATCCGATTATCATCAAGTTCAGATAAAAGGCAAGGACATAAACAAAACAACATTTTGGACAAGATATGGACATTATGAGTTTGTAGTCATACCTTTCGGACTCACTAATGCCCCAACCATGTTTATGTGCCTAATGAATAGTATTTTCAATGAGTAATTGGACAAGTTCATGGTAGTATTCATCGACGATATCCTAGTCTATTCAAAGACGGAGTAACATGAGGAACACTTAAGAATAGTGCTGCAAATGTTAAGGAAGAGCAAACTATATGCCAATTTCGACAAGTGTGACTTCTATAAGAAAGAAATACAATATCTTAGACATGTAATTTCAATAGAGGGAATTGTCGTAGACCCAGAAAAGATGAAAACCATTAGGGAATGGTCGGTACCTAAAGATGTAGCGGATATACGGTCGTTCATGGGAATCATCGGATATTACCGCAGGTTTATAGAAGGGTTTTCCAAGATAGACTACCCTATCACATCATTACAAAAGAAATGAACCAGGTTTAACTGGTTATAGAAATGTCAAGACAGCTTCAACAAACTAAAGGAGTTATTGACAACGACACCCATATTGAAAGTAGCAGACCCAAATAAAGACTTCATCGTATGTGTTGATGCAAGTAAAGAAGGGCTAGGTGGTGTCCTAACCCAGGAAGGACATGTTATTTGTTATGAGTCCCAGAAATTAAAATAACACGAGCGAAATTACGTCACTCGTGACTTAGAATTGGTAGCAGTAATACACGCCTTAAAGATGTGGTGACACTACATAATGGGTAGAAGATTCCTATTATTAACGGATAATAGTGGGGTGAAATATCTATTTAACCAACCATATCTTAACGCAAGGAAAGCAAGGTGGTTAGCCTTCATGAGAGAATTCAACTTTGAGGTCAGACATATCAAGGGAAAGGAAAATAAAGTAGCAGACGCTTTAAGTAGAAGAATCCATGGGTTATTTGAGATGAATATTAGCAGGGCAGAAAGTGATCTGGAAGAAAGAATAAGGACGACAGGTATTGATGACGAAAACTATACTAAAATAAGGGTGGAATTACTGAACAATACTGCAAACTTAGATAAACCAGATCTAAGTATTGATGAGAAGGGACTTCTATGATTTAAAAACAGACTTTACATACCAAATTCAGCAGGGTTAAAATTAACTATCTTGGACAAAGTGCATAAGAAACCATATTCTGGCCACCCAGGTTACTAGAAAACGATAACAACACTTAGAAAACTATTTTATTGGCCTAATATGAAGGGAAAAACAATAGAATACTTGGCTAGGTGCCAATATTGTCCGCAAGTTAAGTCCAAGAACCAGCATCCATCCAGCCTATTACATCCATTAGCAGTACCAGAATGGAAATGGGAGACTATATCACTCGACTTTATAACAGGTTTTCCTAAAAATCAGAAACATAATGACTCTATCATGGTTGTAATCAATAAACTCAGTAAGTCTGCACACTTTATTCCTATAAAGTCTACTTTTAAAGCTATAAACATTGTTGAAATATTCATGAAAGAAATTTTTAGGCTGCATGGTATTCCTAAAATGGTGATTTCAGATAGAGACGTAAAATTCACATCCGCCTTTTGGAAGGAATTTTTTGCAGGGATAAATACTAACTTAAATTTCAGTATGTGTTATCACCCACAAATTGATGGATAGACCGAAAGGATAAATCAAATCATGGAGGATATGCTCCGCATGTATATAAGAATGAAACTGAACAAATGGGAAGACTATCTACACTTGGTAGAATTTGCATATAACAATGGATACCAGACTTCGTCTAAATTGAGCCCTTTCGAAGTATTATATGACAAAAAGTGTACGACTCCAATTAGCTAGGATAACCCTACTAACAGACTCATCGTGGGACTAGAGATGCTCCAAGAAATGGCAAACACAGTAAGAAAGGTACAACAAAATTTGAAAGAAGCACAGGATAGACAAAAAAGCTATGCAGATCAAAAAAGAAGACACTTGGAATTCCAAGTGGGAGACCATGTTTATTTAAAGGTCAAGGCTCGAAGAAGCTCGTTGAAGTTGAGAAATTGTGCCAATATGGAACCCAGGTTTTGTTGACACTTTGAGATACTAGCTCGAATTGGACCCATAGCATATCAACTTGCACTCTCGGCTAGTCTAAATATTCATAAAAAAATTCATATTTCCTTATTGAAAAATTATATTCATGACCCTACTCATATGATTGATTGGAACTTGGTACAAGTGGAACCCAAAGGTGAGTTCCAGGTGGAACCCCTGCGCATTCTAGACCAGAGAGAAATAACACTTCAGAACAGAGCCATCTCTCAGGTAAAGGTGCAATGGAAGCACTTTAGTCCTGAGGAGGACACTTGGGAGTTGGAGGGAGATTTGTGGAAATCTCATCCGATCCCATTCTAGGAAAGGAACGAACACTAAGGATAGTGTTTTACTGAAGGGGGAAAGGATGTGACGTCCCAAATATATATATATATATATATAGATATATATATATAAATTTAAATCTGCGGAAAATTAATTTCTGTTTTTAGTAAATTTGAATTTGGAAATTTTTTTCCATTTATGGCAATTCTGAATTTCGAATTTGATGATTGTAATTAATTATTATGACTGTTGGGTAGAGACCTGATTTGACCCAACTTACTATTTGACTATGACACTTGTATGAAAACAAAATATTTTATATTGAGTGTAGGAGGACAAATGGAACAACCATGTTAAATTTAGTTGACCATGACTCCATGAGTGGGGAACACATTGGAATTAAATCTAGGATGATTTTTACAAGTGGGAAAGAAGTGATTTGGCCATTGGCAGCCAGTAAAAATCAGGGATTTAGAAAGCTGTGAAAATTCCCCAAGGGAGGGAAAAAGTCCTAGGCAAACTAATAAAGAGCATATGTGAGGAGGCAGGACGCTACTAACTATGATGGGAGAGAAGACTATGAAATTTTGTTTCGTGTTGTTATGAGCACTACTATATGAGTGAGAGGAAAGAGGGATACTATTGGAATCGAAGGACATTGTTGGAGAGGATATTTCAATTCACCCTCATGGACTCATGGTTAAGCTAGGGGGTGAATCCGGCAAGTAGATTGGCTTCCATATTCTATGGTTGGGAGGAACGTGGTTGTTCCCTTTGGCTTCCTGCAAATTTGAACCAGATATGTAACTTTACCTTATCCTAGTCAAATGTCATGTGTTGAAATTTGTTTACTTCTATGTATGAATTTTTGGTTGAATGTTGTGGTGGAAAGATCTATCATTTTACATCCTAGTCATTAGATAAAGTGGACTTATCTATTTAGATGTGATGATGAATAATTATGAAGGCCATTGAATGTATTAACCAGTAAGATGAGACCTGTAAAGTTACTAATCTTTTAATAGGATGGACACAGCACAACCCTATCTGCTTAGTTAATTTTCTGTTGAGAAAAAGGAATAAAAATGGTTGCATAACGTGAATGAAGTCGTGCATGCCAATGTTTATGGAAATTTATATTTCCTATAAATGATTATAGTACCCAATGAGCCTCCTCTAATGAGTCTACCTTTCATATTCAAAACAAATATACCCTACATCATTGAAGTATTATTTGATATGCATGTAAACCTGTATAGTTATTTTTATGAACCGATATATAGATATATATTGTAATGGGCATTCTGTGTCAGTGGAGCAATGACGTTGGAGTAAATTGACTACAACGGAATCCATAAGAACTAAGTGGATCGATAATTATATAAGTAGGAAAATAATTCCAAAAAAAAAAACTCCACAGACCCCATTACAGGAAGACTTGAGTACATATATAATTCAAGATAGTTATGAAAGTAAATTAGAAATGACTATGTTAATCAAACACATACCTACAGCATAACCACAAATTTATGTCATAATAACAACGCTATCTATTTTCTGGTGAGTAGACCAATAAAGGCGTATTCAATAATGGTAATAGAAACAAAAGATAAATAGTACACGATGCGTAAACCCAAAACTGATAACAATGCTATCTATTTTCTGGTTAGTAGACCGATCAAGGCTTATTCAAGAATGGTAATGGAAACATAAGGTAAATAGCATATGATGCATAAATGCAAAACTAAATTTTACAACAAAATATAAGTATAAATGAAATCTGGGAATCATTGCACAATTTCTGTGAAAAGAACAAAACCCTTAAGCATACTACTATGCACGGCCGAATCATTTTGGGAAAGGGACTGTACAATCAATATTGAGATTCAATTCTGTAAAAAGATAACTAGAATAGCTCAGGAAATAATTTGAATCTGTAGTATCAAAACCATTTTTGAAATATATAGAGGAGAGTGTTTAAATACAGAAAGAGACAGTTTAGAATCTCGTATCCACAACAAAATAACACACAATGTATAATGAGCACATTACTTAAATGGAATGACTGTCTAGTTATCAAAATCCAACCAGGCGCAACCTTGGCGGGTTGTTCTATGTACCAAAATTATTTATACAAATCAGGGCGTACCCCATATCAACTAACATAGAACTTGGAACTAAAAATCCTCAGACATTAGGAAACAGGACAAAGCCTGGACCATCGATGTATGTAATCTCGAAATAACTTAGATACTATGTTGGAACCTGAATACCTCTTGAAGGAGTTAAGTGGGTGTCCCCATGCTTCGGCGTGTCCACACCTGCACAAAATAATGAGAATCATTATAACATATCCCAACAGAATAATATGATTAAGTTACAGAACATAATGTAACTAGAAAGGGGGTCGGTGAATAGTTAACTGTAATAGAGGATTTGTGCCTCTGCCATTACGCTACACCTCTCAGACCGAAAGGGGAAGAGGGGTTCGTGTCTCCCTGATGGGTACCCTCACACATCAAGGGGACCATCATTAGTGATAAATATCAATGTCTAATTGAAAGAAACATTGCAGGAAAATGAAAGGCGTATAACGATCACGAAAAATATAAAACCATTGTGACATGTCAAACATAAAAAAAAAAAAAGGATTTAAATGCCTTCAACCTTTAGAAACTTTGCTTCTAATCAATGCAATGACACTAGAGAACACTTGAATCAAACATAGAAGATCAATAATGTGCCGAACAACTAACCGATGGAGGAAACAAAGGTTAAATCAAAATAAATATTTGCGAGTGCACTTTTATAACAGACACCATGATACATTCCTCCACAAGAGGAGAATGGTTTGATCTCGATGGGATGAATAGTGCAGAGAAAGGGGGTAAAACTGTTAAAGGACCTAAAAGCTGGCTAGAGAAACCTGACTCCTTTTTACCACAGTACTTTGGAAGTAAAACGAAAACACTATCGAGGACTGACTAAGAATAGGAGCATGCAGAGACCTACTTACGGGATGGAAAGATTTGAATCCTTAAACAAAAGAACAGTCAATGGAAAATTACCCCACACAGAGATGCCATCGAAAAGTGCCACCCAAAATCTCCACCCATATAGCACAAGAGCTGAACCATGAACTCATGTCCATGATGCTAAAGCCAAAAAAAAGAATGGTTTGTAACATTCCCTCCTCCTTCACTAAACCAAAACCAGAATGCAAACGAAAAATAGACTAAGACAGTGCTTCCTCCTTCACCAAACCAAAACCAGAATGAGAGTGAAAGTGCGGGAGTAATCTTCGCATGGAGTAAATGGGATGGAGTCTTCGTACTTGGACCATGTGAATATAGGGTAAGTGTCGACATCTCATTGGGGCATGCCAGTTGATATCTGACTCAAATAGACATATACCACGTGCTTTAAATGTTGTAGACAGGGCTTTAAGGAACAAGGGTTTCCACCTGTATCGGTTGCTAAGAGTATTAATGGTGAGGTAACCAGATGGCTTACGTACTACACCGTTATATGTTGAAACCAACTACCCTTGTGTTAAACATCTGAGGTGGATAGTCCTTGTCATTACCTAACGAGTAGTTTGTTAGCACAATCATAACCATAACCTTCACAAGTTAATCCTTTGCATGATTTATATTCAAGGTGCAAGTTTAATGTCTGATTTTATACCCATTATAACCTTTGTTTCTGAATAATGTTAACCTCTGCATGTAGATCTTATAATGATATATATATATATCAGATTGAGCATCATAAGGCCTTACACCTATAACCCTCACATTCATATGATAGTGACTCTAAGTAGTTACATCTTCATATCATAAAGTGGTTTTGGAAACAGAATGATAGATAATAACAAGTTGCAACAAAATAGGATATCCCTATCTATGAACCTATTTTCGTATATAACTCAATATCAAAATATGAAGCAATGACTTTATGTTAAAATAGGATAGAGGAGTAAAAGGCAATAAGACTGATGTACATTATGGTTGACGAATGACTAAAAATATTTAAGGACATAGAACTAACTCAAAGTCCCCAATTAACAAAAAAAAAAAAAATTATGTAAATTTTGAGGTACATTACAAGCGCCATGACACTAGCCAAATAATTCCCTCATGGTGGTGATAAGATAATAAATACACCAACCGAACCTCCAGCTAGTACCAAACAACCAACCTAAGAGAACCATACATCTTCCTAATGGCACTCATCCGTCGGTTGTATGGGGAGAAAGACTGATCTAGGTATTTGGAGGCATGGATGCCTCTAGTGTACCAAGTAGTTATCTCCAGGAGCAGCTTCAATTGGGGAGCCATCATTTCCAATCAGTTGAGCATCTGCATACAACAAGCTCAGACACTGAAAGAAGCAGAGTCTCCAGCCTTCTACATGGAATCATACTTGGTGGATGTCATATGTTCCAGAAAGGTATTGATCGACATGAACTTAAGTTGGCACATCGTAGAGCTCTCGTTCCATGTATATTTCAGTGTCTTATGGGAGAACAGGTACAAAAAATACTACTCCCTCATCTGCGATGAATTCATCGCACAGATTTATTTTATTCTTTTCAAGAAAGAGTGTCTGAGACTATCGTCTGTGGCCAAAAAGGTGATATCAAAGGTTGGACACTGGTATCTAGATGAACATTATACCTACATTAGGGTATTCAGAGCCACCAGAGCACCTCACCTCCTACCAGCACATGTCCCTGACCGGCTTGTTGTGGGAGAGATTTGCTAGCAGACCATCCTGCAAGGTTACAATGCTACCCTAGTAAAAGATAATAAGCGGGCTTTTATACCTTATGGATTCCACGTAGGCTTCTTCCTAGTGAACAAAACCACTCAAGAAAGGAAGGAAGGGTTTAGCAATTAGAATTTCAATTTCAGACTGATTGATTTTGCAATCATGACCCAAAGAATCTAGTCCTGAAACATGATTCTCAAGTGTTGTCGTGTTGGCCATATGCCCACGACAAATTCGAGGACAAAATATTGACAGAAAATGCCCAGGACTAGGACAAGGTGGTGGCATAGATGGTTGATCCAAAAATGACCAAGTTCATAACCATGAGTCTTGAAAAACAAACAAAACCCTTAGAACAATCATCTCAAGAGGTCCTCAGAGCCAAATAAGAAATGATGGCATCTGAAGAAGAAGTTCCCCAGGTAGAGATCGAAGCAACAAAAATTCCCCAGGTAGCCTCAGTGCAAGGGAGAGATACCCCCATCACTCAATACATGTTGGAGAGGGGGTTACTCATGTTAGAACATGCGCAGTGGATAATTGATCATCTTCAAGATGACCCGAACCTCATAAATATGACAAGGATCCCTACCAACAACCCAGATGAAATCTAGACGGGCCCAAGCGACCCTGAATTCATAGACATTGATGAAAATATTGGGTTAGACGACCCTAAATTTACAACACCACCAGCTGGATCACCAACAACTATTTCATCTCAGCCAAAGACAGTTGTGACATCAGGGAGGAAAAGTGTGTCAAACCCCTTAAGTGATATGATAAAAATATATGATGATGATGAAAGCCCGGAGGTATCCCTTGTAACCCCTATGCATATCGAAGAGGAAGAGGAGTGAGAGAATACATCTTCCCTAGTCCTCGATTCTTAGATTTAGGGGCTCGAACAAAATGAACAAGAATTTGAGAGTGTCTTAGACAATGAGCTCCCCGATGCATCAAAAACATGTTCGGTATGTGTTATATTCTTTGCATGTGTGTGTGTGTGGGCACGTTAGATACGACAACTGCGTCTGACGATCCCAGGGGTTTTTTGCTATTTTTAATGGATTTTGCTATTTTTAGCGGATTTGTAAATTAATCCCAGATTAAGGGATTAGGGTTTTGGTATCTACCGAATACCTAAAAACATTGTATATATTGTATGGAGAATGGTGAAATTCGATATAATGAAAATAAGAAAGGTTTTCCTGGTTGAGGGTTTCCGGTATAAATCTTTGTGTACTCTGTGTATCATCAATTGATTAATTTCTATATTTCTTAAGAATCTATATGCATTTCTTTACTTCACAGGTTTAAAACTTACAAAACACTAGCGGACAATCTGAAAGATGGTCCAAGGACGGGTGAACAAAATGACTAAGTTTTGCAGCAGGGATTCATAATCTCAATGCCTGATGATAAAGTAAGTATTGAGCCTACCCTCAATGCCTCAACTCCAATTAGTACTCAACTCTCCAATGAGTGACACACATAAGTCAGACCTTTAGAACAGAGGGAAGAATTTCAAGAACCTAGTCTTGAACAAATATATACCATTGGGAGTCTTGTGAATACACTCACTTGAGGGGATCAACAAATTCCCCAACCCATGGATGAAGTAGTCGACATGGATTCCATCACCTATGATCGGAAAAGGAAATTTATCTTCTAGAGAACCATAAAGAATAGGAGGATCACTCTGTATTGCTCCATCCTAATCACCACAGAAGAAAACTTGATCAACATTGAGCATGCTAGGAAATATGAAATCATCAGCATAGGGATGGTGATCACAGATGCCACCCTAGACAAAGATAAAAAAGATGAAGAGTAGTTCGCTGCTGCTCTAAAAGAATTGTAACATTTGCACCACTTGTAAAAATACTACCAGGACACCACATAGGTCATGTTGTACCTAAGGAGTGAATTCAAGGAAGCCTACAACAAGTTTACAGATGAACAACACCTATTCACTGCAAGGATAGATGAGCTTCAGGAAGACACCCTCATGGCACTTGTGACGTGCAAATATATGGAGAGGTGGTATGAGAAAGTGAAACAAGACGTAGAAATAATCGAATAGATCAACGCGGTGAAAAAGGGACGAGATGATGAAGAGCATGACATTCGGGTGCTAATGGAAAGCAGTGTCGACCGCATAAGGAAATCGACCAAGTATTGGGTTAAAATATCCCAGGAACCTCACCGATAAATTCAATAAAAATGGGCCAAGTGTGAGAAAATATAGATCAAAATCAATCCAGTGATGAAAGACATCAGACTGCCTGAGTTTGTCACATTTGATGACTTTGTCGACTTGCATGTCATAGTCCAGTCGCACACCCAACAAGAATCATCATGGGATGAAGAAATAGCTAAGGTAACAAACACCGTGCCAAGATAGGTGTGAAATTTTATTGAGCACCCGATCAAAGATTGGGCTATGTTGCAATAGTTAAGTGTCAGTATATTCAAGTATCAGGTGCAAGCGATGGAGATAAGAGAGGTTTACTCGACCCAAATTGAAAAACATAGATTCTCGTATGCCAACATGTGCCAGGATATATTCATCAAGTGGTCGGAGTACAAGAAGAGTTACCCACTTAAGTGATATCTTGAGATGACTCTTAGAAAACTAATAGAAGAAAGCACCATGTGGTGATTTTTTTTTTCTTAGTAGCACTTTAGTAGTTATTTTTAGTTAATAATATGTTATAAATAGGAGGATCGACCTATTAGCAATGGTCGATGGTTGCTGCTATGCCCTCTTTTTTGGTTTTGTTAAGAACTATTTCAAAGCTGACTTTAATTGAGAAGTCCTTTTAGGACCAGAGACAAGTTGTGTTTTCATCAAATGCGTGCATGATTGGATGTGGAGAAAAACTATTTCTTATTTCATCTCATGAATGAATGCGTAATTATTAAGAGCTACTAAATCTATTGATAAGTTATCTGATGCAATGTTTTACAATTTTTTTCTTTAATGGTTAAGATAAGTCGTCGTGTTATTATGTGATTCATGATTAAAGTTGAGTGAATTATTTTACTTTCTATTGTCTATCGCATGCATGTTTTTCTTCTGATATATTGTATCTTACACAGTAATTGGAATATTCACACGGTTAACGTATTAGTACTAGTCCTATGGTAGACGATCATTGTCTACATGATGGAGTGAGGTTTTTCTCAATCTCAGCCTCCTCTCCAATAGTTAAGTTTGTTCCCACTTTGTAACTCAATTTGTTTATACCAGATTCATATTATATAAGTCCCACTTAATAAAAAATACAAAAGAGAATGCTTGAACTGAAGGAGAGAACGTTCACAAGAAAACGTAAAGCCCATCGATTATTTTGGCTGGATCGCGAGATCTAGAGAACCATTCCACTATTAAATTTTTTAGAGTCTAATTGGGCCTTAGTGGTTGTTGGAACATAGGGGCAGACCCAGAGTTCAATGCTTCAACAACGCACCAACAAAACCCTAACTACCAGCCCTTTCGACAACACCTACGGAGCAGATGAAGTCTCACCCGAGGTAGAGGCAGGGGGGTTGCAGGAATCAAGTGTCCACAACCTAGCTAGGATACATATTTGTGATCACAGTACTTAACAGAGCACTTAGCCAATAACATTCATTAGTATTTAACCCCTTTATTCACATCGTAGGTTAAAACCCTAGTTACATAGCATCACAATATTATTCAAGATCTAAGCTCATATAACCATTCAGCACATAGAATCAAAGAATATATAGCATTCATTCATATCATAAGAACTAAACATTCATGTATCTATCTATCATAATAGTGCACTAATAAAATACAAGACAATATAGCACAAAGCACATAGCACAGGATATACGTGGTTCACCCTAGTGTGGGGCTATGCCCACCAACTCTTCTTCTTCTTTATTATCATCTTCCAATTTTCTTACATGCACAGGGCCACAAAACCGACTCTGCATAATACATGAGATCTACATGCATCTCATCAAATCCTCCTTCCCTAAGCTTGTTCCAGTACAGATCCTTCTTACAATCACTATCACTTAGCTCTGCAATTTCGCAACACACAATATGCACAAAGCCTACTTCTATCTTACCCTATCACTTATCCATAGACTTACAACTCACCCTTTCTTACATCACCTAGCTACTTATTTATACATTACAAAAAGGGCCTAAACATGGGTAAACCTATGGGTCGACATTCCATACCTGTTACATAAACCCTAAACCCAAAAATCCCGCAAAAGGGGGCGATATCCCATGATCTTTTCTTCACCTGGGTGCTTCGTCTTAGACCAACCTGTCGAAGTCCCAAAATTGGTCAAACATGACCTAGGTTCTCCAAAACTTGGTCAAGGGCCAACAAGCCCCCAACACTCACCTGTGACTCATCCCAAGTCACTATGATCTAGGCAATTCTTCTTCGAAGGCCTCGAGCTTGGATCAAGATGCCTCAATCTGTTGCTTCGCTAGAGCCTCCTTCTCGATGAACTCCTGGATGAATTTCTTGGTGACAGGTCCTTCCAAGCATTGCTCCACCATGGTGACCACTTGTTCCAACTATGTACATTATCCTTCGATCTCTTCAAAAAGTGTGTAGGCTTCATCCTGCACTAGATGGAGTCTCTAGGTCACTTCTATGACTCTACTCTGGATGGTATTTACCTATTGTTGAACTGTGCGCACCTCTTGTGACCTTTTCATATTCTCTACTGCTGAAAAAAACTTCAACTGTTCTTGTACTATCGATGCTTGTTACTTCACCTCCTGGAGTTGTGACTCCAATCTCCTTAGTTTTGGGTCTTTTTCAAGGTGCTCATAGGACTGCACACTTCAGTTACTTAGTTTCTTGCATTCTAAATCCAATTCCTTGATTCTTTCCACTACGCTCCTGGAAATTTCGTCCCTCTGATCTCTCACTTCCTGCGGAGTGCTTGGCATTGCTTGTTGTTCCATTTATGGTTCTCTTTCTTGAAGCTGCTGAATGACTTCTGTGATCTTCCCCACTAGTATTTCCACTATATCTTCTTCCATCTCTGCTAGGCCTAGCACAGAGCGAATTTCTTGAGTGAAATCTTCTTTAACTCCCATCTGCTCTGCGAGCAGTTGTTCTTTTTATTTCTAGATCTTCTCTCTGTCCTCTACAAACTTCACCTGGAGGTCGTCTTTCTCTTTTTATGAAACCCGTCGTTGTTCTAGGTATTCCTCCTTTGCTTGATTCAAGGCCTTTGTGGCCTATTCCTTTTCTTCCTGTACACGACGAACATGAGCCTCTGTCACATATGCTAATCTACATAGTTGGGCAGGCTCATCTCCCACTTTTATACCTTCTGATGATGATGGCGCAATAGACACTGTGTGGCTCGAGTAGAGGGATTATTGTACCCCTTTTAGATTCACCTCAATCCTTTCATACATTGTCTCCTATTTATATTTTTTTCATTAGAAAATATCCTCTGAAGTGTCTGCTACAGTGGCGATGATGAGGTCAATATCATCCACTGTAAGAATAGTCTATGATTAGGGCTTATTGGCTCATTCCTTATTCCACACTGAGGGTATCTTCAGGGAAAAAATTATTTTCTTGGATGTCTCAGCTTCCCTAAGTATATCCTTAGGTAGTGTTACTTCACCCTATTCTTTCTTTTCTTCTTCCTTTTTCTCTTCTTGGTTCACTTCGTCGCCTCTTCCTCCTCTAGGTGAGTCAAGCGTAGTTTCCTCTGATGTGACGTTTATCTCCTGCACTTCTTCCTTCTTATTTTTCTTGGAGATGCTTGGTCCATGATACTCTTCTCGAGCGACTACAAGACTTACGACGAGGTTGAGGTCGTAGATTTTTGTTTGTTCGACTGGTAAAAGGAATTTTGCAGGCCATTCCTTGGTTATTTCCTCCATATCTTCTCCAGTAAGATTGTAATAGTACTGGAGCTCTTCCTTGTGTTCGTCCCCATGTGTAGTGATGTAAATGAAGTGAGTTTCTATGTAGAACTTAACAAGTTCCCTGAACCTATGAACTATATTTGACATCATGCGAGGGAATGATTCAATGGCCCTCTTCAGCTACTGGTAATAGTTGTGGACCACAACATTTGACTGCCATTACTTCTCCATGTCACTCGAATACTAGAGGGTAGTGAAAATCGTGGCCATTGGTTTAGATGGATTGACTTCATGGAAGATCACTCCTTCCGACATCTCCAAAGCAATGAAGTCAATGAGAATGATAAACTAGATGAAGTGAAACTCGTAGCCCTAGTCCTATGCTTCGCAACAATATTTCTCCAACTGGTTGACAAGGTAGGTCACCCAGTTCATATGCATTCCTTCAATGTATTTTCATGTGAGGTCGATGACAAAAATCATGACTTCTGTTGGTCTGTTCTTCCTAACAAGCTTACCATCAATCAACTAGAAAGCTAGGTGTACTACGCCATCTTGGATGGAGGCTACCTTTTAGCCCTGTTTCTCTTTCTCCACATTGTCATATGTGTCCTTTATTCATTGTGCCAGGGAACAATCTGTAGCCTTCCATAGATAGAACTTTTGAGGGTCTGGTCCATGCATACTCAATACAGTGATCATGTGGATCAACACTGGATCCACAGTCACATGCCTATCTAACCATAGATAACCTCCATGGTATCATGACATGAGGAGTTTAACACATGCATTAACCTCCTGATGTATTCTGAAGTGGGGTATATTCTTTACATTGAGGATAGTGGACCTCTTGATCACCTTAGTCCATTTCTGGGGGGCTATCTTTAGCTTCTTCCCCATTGTCTTTGTCAAGTACTTATGCAGTGCAAGAAAATCATAATTATTTCTATCTCCTAGTTTAAATTCGTTGATATTGAGATCAAGGATCAATCCTAGTTGTGGTCCAACTACGTGTATCCCCTTCTAGAGGTATGAAGTGATGAGGGTGTACTCAAAGTCTCTCGAAACACTATCATGACTAACCATTCCATCCAGTGACGGAATGTAGTGAGGCAAAACCAACGAGATGAGCTTCACGTTCGCTAAGTCATCACAATTCTTACTTCTTCTCTCTGTCACAGTTTGGAAGGGCCCAGATTGATGTACAGTTGATGGGGATGTTTGCAATCATCTCGTTAACGAAGCCTGTGCTCCTGTGGGCATGACCATCTCCACCATAATATCTATTAGAATCTCCTCCACAAAATTCTCTATTGCACTACGTTCACCTAACATACATGCTCGAGAGAAGATATCTTGGGTAGGTGGACAACACTCAAGGTAAGAAAAATGGGTGGCGAGGTCTCAGTATGCATTATGTGACAAAAATTGGTTGTTTGTGGGCTCAGAAAATCACAATTTGTAAAAGTGTCCCCGGTGAGACATTCGATGGATTAAATAGACAATGTCATGGATTCCCCCAATGGGTAGGAATGCCTCAATCCATCCATCATGGCGCAATCTCAATAGTCTAATGGAAATCTTTCCAGCAATAACTGTGTTTCTATCTATTCTGGAGCTTCGTTCTAACGGTCAGGGACACCTCCAATGGTCATATTGCTTCATTGTGGTGAAGTTCCAGTGTTCATTTTTCTTCTATTCCGGTGAGGTTCAAGTTCTACAAACCTTCTTTCCGTGAAGTCTTCTTTGAAACTTCTTGAATTTTTTTTAACTTTGCTTTCTTCTTCTTGAGCTTTCTGGCCTTCTTTCCTTTGATCTGATTCACTGGGTTCCTCTTTCTATTTTTATTTTTATCTTCTCTTAGAATAGTAACTTCACATTGTTGAGGATCTTTCAAAGGGTTTAAGTGGAATCCCTCTTCTTTTATTACTTCAGGGGTAGGTGTTCTTCTCTCCAACATGGAAAGGATTTTCAAGCCTTCTTGTGTTTTCTCAACTTTGATAGCTAAGTCTCTTGTCCTCAGTTGCTTCAACTTGTCCTCTTGTTCTTCTATTAAGTGCACTATTCTCCTAGCCATGAAATATCTTAATTCTTTATTTTTCTATTCTATACCTTCCTCTTCTTCTTTCCTTTGGATCTTCTCTTTCTCAATCTAGGTCCTTCCTAGCAAAAGTGCAAAGGGAGTGTTGTTCTCAACAAACTTAATGACCTCGAATTCTTCTTACGTCGATGCTCCATGAGAAACCATAGGTACATGGGTAAGTATTCCACATAGGGTTATCATATTTCCTTTAAATAATCCTATTCCTCCCAAAGAAGAAACCATAGTAGGATTTCCCAAAATTTCCCAATTACTTTATGTCATAATTTTCACTTGTGTTTCCTTATCCAGAACATAGTCTACGTCGAAGTCTCATATTCTTGTTTCTATGCACTCCTTCTCTTTTAAGATCTTTAATAAACTGATGTCTCTGTGATCATTCAGTTTTTCTTTCATATGCAATAATATAGTCTCTAATTCTTTCTGGTGTTCTATCATATTCTTAGTCTCTTGACCTTCCTCTTGGTTTTCTTGTCTCATATTCATCTTTTCAACTTTAGCAATCATTCTAGGGAATTCCAAAAATTCATTATCAACGACTTCACAACAAAGACAAATAGGACCTCTACCAGGGCATTCCTTAGCAATATGTCTCAATCTTCTACAATTATAACAAAGAGTCAATCCTCTTTTTCTCTTAAACGATCCACAACTTTTCCTATACTGAGCATTGGGATCACAAAGACAAACCTGAAAAAAATTCTTTCTAGGATCATGCATCCACTTGTTAGTCCAAAAATCCTTTCTATGCATAGGAATAACATATCTTTCATTATTTCTATCAAGTCTATTCATATCAAATATTCTTTCTTCTAGTTGTGCCCTAATTTCCAGACTAGGACAAAATCTATCTAGCATACCTAGATCCATTCTTTCGAAACAAAAATTTCCAATTATATTACCTTTATCAGAGAACAAAGCTTTAATACCTTACCTCTTTTCTCAAAATATGATTCCCTTATTAGCACAGAGCTTCAAAAATCACGTAGAATACTATGCACCAAAGAAACAAATCTATGCATAGAGTTTTCTCTTTTCTTCAGTTCCCAGCAATCAAAGTTTTAGGTCCTGGAAACGGAACCATTGGTTGGAACATAGGGGCAGAACCAGGATTCAATGCTTCAACAGTGCACCAAAAAAACTGTAACTACTAACCCTTTCAGCAACACATGCAGAGAAGATGAAGTCTCACCTAAGGTAGAGGCAGGGGAGGTTGTAGGAGTCAAGTGTATACAACCTAGCTGGGACACAGATCTATGATCACATTACTTAACAGAGCACTTATCCAATAACATTCATTATTATTTAACCCATTTATTCACATCGCAAGTTAAAACCCTAGTTACAGAACATCATAGTATTATTCAAGATCTAAGCTCATCTAACCATTCAACACATAGCATCAAAGCAGATCTAGAATTCATTCAGATTATAAGAACTAAACATTCATATATCTATCTATCATAATAGTGCACTAAGAAAATACAAGACAATATAGCACAAAGCATATAACACAGGATATACGTGGTTCACCCCAATGTGGGGCTACGTCCACCAACTCTTCTTCTTCTTTATTATCTTCTTCCAATCTTCTTACATGCACATAGCCACAAAACCAACTCTGCATAGGACAATAGATCTACACGCACCTCACCAGATTCTCCTTCCCCGATCTTGGTCCAGCACAAATCCTTCTTACAATCACTTGCACTTATATTTTCAATTTCTCAACACACAATATGCACAAAGCCTACTTCTATCTTACCCTAGCACTTAGCCATAAGTTTACAACTCACCCCTTCTTCCATTCCCTAGCTACTTATGTATACATTACAAAAAGGGCCTAAACATGGGTAAACCCATGGGTCAACATCCCATACCCATTACATAACCCCTAAATCCAAAAATCACACAAAAGGGGGTGAGATCCCGTGATCTCTACTTCGCGTGGGTGCTTCATCTTTGACCAGCCTATCGAAGTCCCAAAATTGTTCAAACATGACCAAGGTTCTCCAAAACTTGGTCAAGGGATAACAACAGGGGGTTTGGTTCCTACTATTGGGTTAAATGGATTTAGGATCCCTCAACAGAATTGGCACTACAAGGAGGGTCTGAAGAATGAATGGTTGAATATACATATTCCGTAATATTCCAGACAACCTATATATTCAAAAAAACTCACATGCATCGCTAGTCATTCCCAAGACATCTCACACACACTGAGTACTCCATAAACGAGTAACTCACACTAGCATGAGGAAGAACAATTTCTCCCTCAATTACCTTACACTCTTCCTCATGAGGAGTTGAATCAATTCTGAATAATAACCATAGCTTACGCCTAACAGATCGGTGTGATGCCCTTAGCTCTATTACTTCCTCGAAGAAAACAAATAAGTAGGCCAATGGTCAAATCCCCAGACCAAGTTTTCGTGCACACGGTATAATACCTAATATATTTCACCCGCACCAAAATCGAACACCCTCTTAATCTAATCCTCAAAACACCAACCGATAACTTCTCTGAGCCCGACGAGTTTTCGGAAGAATAAGGGTTTAACTCGGGATCTGAAGACATGGAAGATAATAATGACCATGACAAAGAAAGGGTAAACCTACATCATAATAATCAACCTTGGTTGGCCAGAGATGCTTTGGCCATCCCAGGATGAGTACATAACCTTCCCCGACACCCAGAGAAATTACTTCCTAAATTTGACCCTGAAACCTCAGGATTGCCTACAGACCATATCAAGAAATTCATACTAGCTATCTGAATTATGAATGTCCAACATGAAGATGTGGTTTGTAGGCTATTCCCCTACACTTTTGAGAATTTGGCCTCCACATGGTATTTTAACCTACCTGTATGATCCATAACTAGTTGGATGAAGTTCCAAAAGGACTTTCTAGATAAATTTGTAGAAGAAACTAATACGAGAGATTTGATGGTTGAGTTGTTAGCTACCACCATGAATTTGAAGGAAAGGGTCAAACACTTTAATAAAATATTTACCACCATCTTAAAAAATTCCCATCCCGAAGCTAAACCTACTCAGGAGTTGCAAATTGAAGTATACACTAATGCTCTCTTAGCTTCCATTTCCATGTTTGTAAAAAGGGCTGCCAAACCAACCTTAGATGAGAATTTTCAAGAAGCCAAAACAATAGAGTTCCAAATGAAGGGATTTAAATAAGACCAAGTCTCATTAGTTAAGAAATAAGTTCAACCTCCTCCCAGAAGAGGACTATTGCTTACTAGACCCCCGGGGAAACGATAACATGTAGACAAGGTTCTGAAGGAGGTCCATGATGGTCCTGTAGGTGGAAATTATGTAGGGGAAGCCACCTCTCATGAGATACTGAGAGCTATCTATTATTGGCCCACTTTGTTCAAGAATGCTCACACATATGATAGAAATTGTAAAACTTGTCAAATAACCGCTGGGAGGGAGAAGAGAGTAGCAGTTCCACTCCAACCGGTGACTGTGTCTAGGCCTTTTGAGAAATGGGGGTTAGATATCATAGGGGAAATTACACCAAGTTCTTCAAAACAACATAAGTACATACTTATTGCCACTTATTACTTCACAAAATGGGAAAAATCCATCCCTCTGACTCATGTAAATGAGAAGGTGGTAATCCAATTCATAGAACAAAAATTAATCACAAGGTTTAGTGTCCCTTTTGTCCTTGTTTTTTATATTGCAGCTTACTTTTCTTCTACCCTATTAATGTAGTTTTCTCTAGACAAAAGAATCATAATTATATACTCTGAAAAATATTACCCATAGGGAAACAGAGTGGTAGAATCGACTAATAAGAAATTAGTAAAAATATTAAAGAGAACAATTGCAGACAACTAGAAGAATTGCCACAATGCACTTCATAATGCCTTATGGGCCGATAGAGTCACACCCAAGGAAACTATAGGGAATTCCCCATACTTTTTGGTATACGGGAATGAATTCATTCTTCCGAACGGACTTCATCTTCCATCTCTTCAACTTGCCCAAGATTCCAAAGGGCAGCCCTCATCAGCCATACAACAAAGAATTAACACCCTGCTCATGCTAGAAGAAGAAAGAGAGAAAGATAAATCAAAGTTCATATCCCACGAGCACATATTTAAAAGGTGGTTTAATAAACATAAGGCTAAAGAGAACAATTTTGAAGTATGAGACTTAGTCCTAAAGTGGGACATAGCAAATGAGCCTAAAGGAGAACATTCTAAGTTTCAAAACCTATGGCTCGGACCTTTCCAGGTGGATGAGAAGATTGGGTTAGGCACATATCAACTACAGAATATGAGGGGGGAACCATATTCTCTCCCAGTGAATGGACAAACCCTAAAACAATATTTTCATTAAAAAAAAAAAAAAGTCTTTTGTGTTATTCTAGATACGTCATTTTATCCTTTGCAATTACAACATTTTTTGTTTTATTTTTTGTGATTGTTCTTATGAGATTTTGAAAGATTGTGTTTAGCAAGACAATGGTTGACCTCAAATATTGCGACATAGCGAACTCTATTCCTAACTCATTGCTCACATACAAACACAAGAAACGTTGAGGGACCTATGGTTGTTTCAAGAAATTATTTATCTAACTTGCGTAAATGAACAACTTTGGAGAAATGTGGTAGTGTCTTCTTAGTGGTCTGTTAAAAATCTTAAGGGAAAGATGGTAAGATGGAAGGGACTACATGCACCTCAAATAAAAATCTAGCAAGTTTCACCTTAATCATCTCATTGTGAAAATAACATACGTCCTCCTCTCTTGCTCGCTCAGGGAGCTCTGCCGAAGTAAAATTCAACTATATAAAATGAGTGCACAGTAGGAGAGGGTATGCAGATATCTCTGCTAGGGATATGGATTCTCATTGGTAGCATAGAAAGATCTGTGAAATTGGGGTGACTCTTTCGGGGCTATGGATGCTCGTTGGCAGTGGAGCAACACTATATAAAATGAGTAAGAGTAACTAAAATGCCTAGTGCCAGTGAATGCTTTGGTGGACTCTTTTCAAAAGGGGGCATGAGTAAAGGTTACATGAAAATAAGGTGGAATAAAGGTTAAAAAACCCCACAGGAAGACATAGATGCATCGACCAGGGAAATTTCAAATGCAAGGGTAAAAGATGCTCTGTTGAAAACTAGTTAAGTCCATAATCATCTTTTGCATCAGCTGAGCCTAAGTAAGGAATAAAGTTTATTATTTCACCTAGTAAATCGCCATTTGTTGAGGACTGAACACACCCTAAAAATACTATGTCAATTTTTTACTTTTTGGGTACCACTTAATTTTTCACTTTCTAAATTTGATTTTCTTTTGTGAAATGTTTTGACTTTGCTTGTTCTCTTAATGCTCATTAGCATTTTAGGCTTGTTTAACTTTGTGAAAATCCATGAATTAAAAATTCCTAACACTTAAGTAAGGAATCGACAGCCAAAACACTTCACCGAACATGCTCAGGTTTCAACATCGGAAGGAATTAAGAGGTGAAAAGGAAACACTCGGAAAGACTCAATCGGTATCATCAAAGTAGAAGGTTTGTTTCACAACAAGTATCACACATTGACTTCGTCGATAGTCGATCCCTTTTGGCATCAGTGAAAGGATACGGGAGTAAACCTTAAGGAAAAAGAAAATGATATCAACGATAGCCGATACCCGACGCACTTATAGGAATTGGAGAAAACTCAATTACAAAGAAAATTTCAACCATGCTAAAGAGTTTCCCCAACCACCGATTCCCAAAGCGTTTCGACATCGAGGATTTTCGAAGAAGCTAATCCAAAGAAAACACGTGATAGGTCTATCCCTGATCGTCGACCCCCGATGATCCAGATTTTATGAGAAGAACGAACTAACTACAGATTATTAATAGGTTCTTAACACAAAATAATAGAGATGCAGTAAAACTAGTTTTCTATTCAATAAGGAAATAAGTTGAAACTGTAAAATGCAGCGGAAACAAGCTTGTTGGAATGGTGGCAGCTTATCTCTAAGAGGAGATGTGACGACTGCACTCATTCGCAAGAATATTATTAAAATGAGGCTTTGAAGTCCTTTTTACAATAAACAGGAATTCCAAAAACCCTAGACATCCAAAAACCTAACCCTAGGAGATGAAGCGCCAAAAGTCATGTGTGCCCCGTCTGAGTAAGCTAGTACATCAACTTCTCGGGGTCGTAACTTTTGCATACGATCTCCGTTTTAGGCGTATGATATCCCGTTGGAATGGTATCGCCAAGGAGATTAATTTTGGGGATAAATCATGCCTTTTTATATAATTGAGAATCTATATCCCTAAAAACCTTCATTTAGTCCTTCAAAATGGCCCCGAAAGTTAAAACTGCTAAAAATAGTAAATTGCCAAAATTGCCAGAAAACTGTTTTGAGCCAGTTGGAAAAGGTGGGTGGCCACCATTATATTTATGGATAAATAATCCCTAATTATTAATAAATGGTATCCATTACATTGAGTTCCCCCAGCATATGAGAAAATTTATGTTGAATTTGGCCCCGGGTGAGCCACTTGCCTTGGTGCAGGAGCTGCCCTACTTTGACGACTCGATAAAGATGGATCCTTTGTTGTCGAGTTTCCTTCATATATGTGTCCAAAATATAATCGTTGGATGACTTTTGTATCCACTCAAGGTTGATCTATGTTGGTTTCAATTGTTCTTCTACGTTTGAGGTGTTCAACAATGGTGGGAAATAAGGGAAAAGGAGATCCATGTTGAACATTGGGTGCAGACCAAGGAAAGAAGGAATGTTGAGCTCAAAATAATTATCCCCCATGGACTTGGTGATGGTGTACAACCCATAACAGAGTGAATGAATCTTTTGATGGGGTCTTGTAAGGCATTCTTTCTACAAGTGCAACCAAACTTTTTCACCCACCTGAAACTTATGTGGCACTCGATGTTGATCATGGCACTGCTTGTACTTGTCATTGGACTTCTGTAGGATATCCTGAACCTATTGGCAGATGTGTTGAATCCTCTCAATGAATCGGGTGGCTTTGTTAGCTTTAGTTGTGAGTATTAGATGAGTTGGTCGAGGTGACCGCAAGGGGAAGTGAAACATCTATGGGACCCAATGGTTGGAATCCCAAACCCACCTAAAAGGGTCTGTGGTCAGTTGAGCTATGAAGGGCTTGGTTGTAGCTATTCTAGAAATAGGGAAGGCTCTCATACCATGTGTGAGTGTTTTTTGAATTATACATGCAAAGGATATGCATAATATTTCAATTTACGACCTCAGTTTGGCCATCTGTCTCCGAGTGGAAGGCTGTGGATTTGGTGAGCTTGGTGTCCAGCAATGACCAGAGGCTCGACTAGAATTCATTGAGAAATTGACAGTCCTGATATGAGACAAGGGTTTGTGGGATTCTAAAATGTACCCAAACTCATTCAAATAAGAGCTTGGAAGTGGTCTCTATTGTGATGTTCTTCTTGCATGCAACTAGAATTGCCATCTTAGAAAAGAGATCAACAAGCACAAAAACATAGTCATTTCCTCGCTTGGTGGATGGGAGGCTCAACATGTAGTTCAGTAAGATGGATTCCCATGTTATGTCAGGAGTAGGAAGAGGGGTGTATAGGTCCTATTTCTTAGTGGTTGGTTTGGCAATAACGCAAATAGTGCAAGACCTGATATACTTGCTAACTTCCTGTCAAAGTTTCAACCAGTAGAAATGTTTCTGTAGCATCGTCATTGTATTTTAGATGCAAAATTGTCCTGCAACCTGACTGTAGTGGGATTCCCATATCATCTTCACTCTCTCGCTTGATGGAACATGGATATGGCCCAAACGACACAACAACCCATCTTGAAGATGGAAATTATCGACAACCATGTTTGCACCCAACATTTGGTAGGTGGTGGCGAAGTTCGGGTCTGTCTCATAGAGTTGGGTCCATCCATAGATCTCATGGCCATAGGAGTCTAGCACCGTGGTGAGTGCCACAACTGGCGGTCTACTGAGTCACTCAACGATGTGATTGGTGCTTCTGTTTTATACTTGATGTTGAGTTAGAATTGTTGCAAGTATGTGGTCCACTTTCGATGTCGATCATTATGTAATTTTCCTTGTGTCTACATTAACTGCAGTGGCTTATGATCATTCTCATGGCCGCAGGAGTCTAGCACCATGGTGAGTGCCATGACTGGCGATCTGCTGAGGCAATCAGTGACGTGATTGGTGCTTCATGTTTTATACTTGATGTTGAGGTGGAATTGTTGTAAGTATGTGGACCATTTTTTATGGTGATCATTATACAATTTTTCTTGCATCTTCATAAACTATAGTGGCTTATGATTAGTGTGGATGACTATCTCCTTCCTAAGAATGTAATGTCTCCACTAGCGGAAGGCTTACACAATGGATTACATTTATTTGTCTTAAGTAGGGTACTTATTGACAAAATCTAATAGTGTCTCACTATGATAGGCCATGGGGTGGCCATACTGAGTGAGGACGACATCCACCACATAGTATGAAGCATTTGTCTCGATCTCAAAGGGTTGTTGCAGGTCTAACAGTGAAAGTACCAAGGCTGAGCACAAGTGTTGCTTCAAATCATCAAATGCTTGTTGTTGGGACCGGGCCCATGCAAATTTCACCTTACCTGTAAGGTAGCTAGAGAGGTAGTGGGGGGGGCCAGAGGGCCCATAGTGATAATAGTGGAGGTCATTCAATGTAAGGTGGACTAGGTCCACTATATTATTAAATAAGGCCCAC
>JZKD02S1532752.1:449050-461024 GCA_000966675.3 Picea glauca
GTGATGGTAGCACTATATAAAGGGGTTCAAGCAATGTAATGAGACATGAAGAGAATTATTGTATTTGGATATGAATCTCATTAGGAGGTTTCCCCCTCGAAGAGGCAAGTGAACAGGAGAGGATCCCTTCCATAATAGGATCCATTGTATGGTGTTGCCCTACCTCAAGGTTTTTGATATAATAAAGTTGTGGTTTTCTATATGGTTTCATATATCTTGTGTGGTGATTGTATTCAGATATCTTTGGATCTATTGTGATATTTTGTATTTCGGTATTTGGTTCTTAACATTACCACTACCCCTAGTTACTTGGATGAGGGCCCATGCAATATGGGAGAATCACAACACAAACCTGCGGTAGAAATTGGCAAGGCCCAAGAAGCTTTGAAGCTTAGTGAGTGTGGTTGGGTATAGCCAATCATGGTTGACTTGGATCTTGGTTGGATCCACATGTATGCCATGATGATCAATTATGTATCCTAGGTAATGGACCCTGTCCATGCTGAAGGAGCATTTTTTCAAGTTGACATATAGCTTGTGCTACCGCACAGTGTGCAGAACCTATTGAATATGATGCAAGTGTTCATCCCAAGTCTTGGTGTAAATGAGAATGTCATCGAGATACACAAATAAAAAATTATTGGTGAATGGTCGCAGGATATCGTCCATATCCTCATGAAAGTGGTTGGAGAATTTATGGAACCAAAGGGCATGAAGAACCATTCAAAACGGCCTTCCTTTGAATTGAAGGCAGTTTTCCATACATCGATCTATTCTATCGGGACCTAGTGGTGGTCAGACTTTATATCAATCTTACTGAATTATTCCCCCCCCCTTAGTTGATCAAGGAGGTCATCGATTCGAGGAATTGGGTACCTATTTCTGACTGTGATTTTATTCAAAGCCCAGTAATCAAGCAGAGTCACCAGGTTCCATCTTTCTTCTGTACCAGCATGATTGGGCTCCCTCAAGGTGATGAGCTGGGATGGATGTGCCCCTTGTGGAGTAGTTCTTGGATTTGTTACTTGATCTCCTCATTCTCTAACAAAGAGTGATGATAGACTATCCCATTGGGAAGCAGTTCTTCAGGGGTCAAATCGATGGGGTGCTTGACCTAGAAGTGCAGAGGTACCCTGGTAGGTGAGGATAATATATCTGAGTATTCTTCCACGACCTTATCTACTTGCTTCTGCTATGTGGAGAGGTCGGTCGCAGATACCCTGGATGTGGCTGTGATATTTGTCTTATTCTGAGAGAGAATAACAAATAAGAAAAACTTCCCCGTCTAAGAGATGACCTTCCTGCATTGCTTAGCAGAGATCAAGGAAATAACACTAGGTGGGACTACCTCGGGTATCCTGTACAATTTCTTGTTCAAAGTAATAATAACACTATGAGGCCTAGACTCATATACATCATGAAGTTTCCATAAATAAGGTTGGCCCAAAATAACATCACAAAATTCGAGAGGATAAGCATCACACAATACCTCGTCTTTGAACGACTTGTTGTGGTATGATAGTCGACACTGTTGGTTGATGCAGAGATCACTTCCTTGGAGAATCCATCCAATGGTGTAGGGTTGTGGGTGCGACGTTGTCGGTAGGGCTAGCTGCTTGACGAACTCTGTTGAGATGAGGTTCTTCTGGCTACTACTATCAACGATGAAGTATAGTGGGGTGCCTTTTACCCACATCTGTGAATGGAAGAGGTGTTCTCCTTCTTCTGGCTCATCTAGTTCACTAGGCTGGGGCTTGGTGGTAGAAACAGTGGCACTGAGTTCTATGTCAATGGTCCATATTCCCCTTTCTGGTTCAGGGTCAAAGTCTGAACCTGCATCTGATTTAGAGGCTTTCACTTTGGCCACCAATGACTACTTTGAGCGGCAATTAGCAGTGTTATGCCAATGGATCTTATGGAAGTCACACCACTTCCTGGTATATTTCTTTGTCTTTATGGTGTCCTTCCTTACTTGCGGCTTGGACTGGTTGTCCTGATACTGTCCATATTTGCTCTGTCCTTTTTTCTGTGGGTTGGGGCTACCCTTTCCTATCTTTTTTTGTGAGGGGTTCCCAAGCCCAAATTTCTACATCTTTTGTTTGAGCTTCTTCTCGATTTTGACAGCATATCGGTAGGCCGCGCCCAAGGATGATATGTCTAGAGATTCCATTTCGGTCTGGATGTATCTATGAAGAGCGTCATGATACATGAGCACTAGATGTCACTCTGAATCTTTGATACCCAGCTTGGTGTTCAAGGTATGAAAGATATTTGTAAAATCTGTCACTTCTTCGTCTCTTTCTTGCCGCAGTTTCTTCCATTTCATATACAAGTCATCATAACTTCTGACAGGGTAGTATTGTTCCTTAATAGAATTCCTGAAGGATTCCTAGGTGGATGTGACTGTAAATAATGAGGGTTCCTCTGTTTCCTTTTTCTCACAGAAAGTTTCCCACCAATATTTCACATGGGGAACGTCTTTGAGGAGCGCAAAAGTAATATTTTCTCTATTCGGAAAGATATGGATAGAAAAATACCCTTCTAGTAGATTCAAACACTTGTCTACAGCATATGCATCTATATGACCTTCGAATATAGGAATATCGAAGTTCATTTGTACCTTTAAGGGGGCAACACCTCCGCTCGAAGAAGATGTGTCGCCTGTTGGTAGTCACAGAAGGATTTGAGTGAAACTATCCATCATCTCGTTCCTTTGTTGTGTGAGGGCTTCCTCAATCAACATATTGAAAGGATATCCTGTCTCATCATATTTATTTTCTCCCACCATGTGAGGTTTCTTGGGTGTGTGAGAGATTTTTTCCTCAAGAGAAACAAGCTCGAGACCCAACTTTTTATACTCTGACCTCGTTGGGGACATGCATTAAGACGATAAGGAGAAGACCGCTTTGATACCAGTGATCTGAATTTTATGAGAAGGAAAAAATGAATATAGATTATTAACAGGTGCTTAACACAAAATAACAGAGATACAATAAAACTGGTTTTCTATTCAATAAGGAAATAAGCTGAAACTGTAAAATGTAGCGGAAACGAGCTTGTTGGAATGGTGGCAACTTATCTCTGAGAAGAGATGTGACGATTGCAGTCATTTGTAAGAATATGATTACAATGAGGCTCTGAAGGCCTTTTTACAATAATCAAGAATTCCAAAAAATCCTAGACATCCAAAAACCTAACCCAAGGATATGAAGCGCCAAAAGTCATGTGGGCCCTGTCTGGGTAAGTTAGTACATCAACTTCCCGGGGTTGTAACTTTTGCATATAATCTTCGTTTTAGGCGTATGATAGCCCGTTGGAAAGGTATCATCGAGGATATTAATTTTGGGGGCTCAATCATGCCTTTGGCTATAATTTAGAATCTCAATCCCAAAAAACCTTTATTTCGGCCCTCAAAATGGCCCCAAAACTTAAAACTACTAAAAATAGTAAATTGCCAAAATTGCCAGAATATTGTTTTGAGCCAGATGGAAAAGGTGGGTGGCCACCGATATCCCCCTAGATCACCCAATACCTTTTCAACATTGGTGAAACCAGGTTTATTTTAGAACACACTACTTAAATAAATCCCCAACTCTGACCAATATGCGCGAATTAAGTCACTAGACTTTAACGCCATGTGTCTTTGCCCTACTAGAGAAAACATACTTCCTAGATCAACCTCGAGTCACTTTTGGTTCCCCTAAGTCAAAATCACACCCTCAAGTCAGTTTTTCCATGTCACCACCGTAGAATGATATCGATCGACGTCGGAGGTTTTTTTATTCCACAAAATCACACCAACGAAAAAATTCATAGCACATCGTTGATCCCCAATCCACACACTGAGAAAGAAACACGATGGGACGTTTTAGCACTAGATATGATTATAATCTTAGATTTTAAGAGGTTAATTAATGCCAAATCTTTCATTATTTGGTACTTTGTATGTGAATCAAAACAATCGTTTGAAATTACCGATAGACCATATCACCTTCCACACCTTCACTGTCAACCCACGATGAATTCAAGTTGCAGAGATTCAGCGACAGATTTTGTTTGAATTCCACTCATCACCCAAATTAATTGGTTGATACGATATGGTAAGTTATTCTCTGTTTAAATTCTCTTGGTCCATTGTAAATGAAACCATTCTGCGTTCAAAGGAGTTGCAGAAAATCCCGAAAAGCGAGGCGAGCAATTCAAAAGATTCTGAGATCCCGTGAGTATCAAACAACCAGCATTAGCAAGCATTACATGTATGTACTAGTTTGAATTTTCTCTGTTTTCACTTCATATATATGTTTTTAGCCAGTGTTTCTCTGAATGCAGGCCCTAAAGGATTACTTTCAATTGTAGGAACAATTCTTCTGAGAAATCCAACCACCAGGCAATTGCCGAGGGTGCCCAAGCTAAAAGAACCAGAGATAGGAGAAGGCTCCTCTCCGGGGGAAACAAAATAACTAGAATTTGCTCCAAGACTAGAATCGGTTATTAAAACATCCATAAAAAAGGTTTTCATTTGACCTCCAACCTTTGGAGACACAGAGGCAAGAAAAGGGGCCAAGATGACACTCCCACATTAGGGAGAAATCTTCAAGAAGATCAGCCAGGAGGAATTTCCAGAATACATTCCACACAATGACCCAGATGTAAGAGCGCTCAATGACTAGGTATTCTCGAATATCTCATAGTCGTAACTGCACATGGTGGCAAGAATAACCTTGGTGTTTCCCTGTATATAACTTTTGCAATGGCTCATAGACCACACATGCACACAAAATTTCCTAATCAATGATGACAATGGTGGGTGTGTCGGAGTTTTCTTTCCTATGGAGGTCCATACTTACTACAAACTTAGAGACCCGAAGGAGTGACTGAACACTAATTTTGTCGTCAAATTATATGAGAGCCATGACACCAGCTGGATAATGGCCTCATGGTGGAGAGAAGATAAGAAATACACCAACTGGACCTTCGATTGGTACCAAACGACCAACCTAAGAGACCCATACATCTTCCTATTGGCACTCATTTGTTGGTTGTATGGGGAGAAATATTGCTCCAGGTTTTCAGAGGCATGGATGCCCCTAGCATACACAGTAGTTATCTCCAAGAGTGGCTTCAATTGGGGAGCCATCATTTCCATTCATTTTATCATCTTCATACAATAGGTTCAAACACCGAAAGAAGGGGAGGCTCCATCCTTCTACATGGCATCATACTTGTTGGATGTCATATGTGTCAGAAATGTCTTCGCCAGCATGAAAATAAGTTGGCACATCACGGAGATCCTGGTCCATGCATATTTCACTGGCTTATGGGAGAACAGGTACAAAAAATCCTACTCCTGCATCTGTGATGAAATTATCGCACTCATTTATTTTATTATTTTCAAGAAAGAGTGTCTGAGACTATCGGTTGTGGCCAAAAAGGTGATATCAAAGGTTGGCCACTAGTATCTGGATGAACGTGATACCTACATTAGGGTATCTGACACCACTGGAGCACCTCATCTCCTAACAGCACATGTCCCTGACTGGCTTGTGGTGGTAGAGATCTGCTACTAGACCATCCTGCAAGGTTACAATGCTACCCTAGTCAAAGATAAGAAGTGGGATTTTATACCTTATGGATTCCACCTAGGCTTCTACCTAGTGAAAGACACTACTCAATCCAAGAAGGAAGGGCTAATCCAATTATAATTTTAATTCTATATTGGTCGATTCCACAAGCACGACCCAAAGGGTCTAGTCCCGAAACATGATTCTCAAGTGCCATCCCGCTAGCCATATGCCCACAAAACAATTCAAGGATGAAATCTTCACAAAAAATGCCCAGTACTGGGATGACGTGGTGGAATGGATGGTTGATCCAAAAATGACCAAGTTCAGAGACATGAGTCTGGATGAATAAACAACAACCATAAAACAATCAGTTCAAGAGGCCCTCAGAGCTAGAAAAGAAATGATGGCGGTCGAAGCAACATTTTCCCGGGTTGCAGCTGAAGCAACAGAAATTCCCCAGGTATCCCTGGTGCAAGGAAAAGGTACCCCCATGGATTAGAAAGTGTGAGAGAGGGGTTTACTCATGTTAGAACATTCATAGTGGATAATTGATCAGCTACAATATCACCCATACTTCATAAATATGACAAGGCTCCCTACCGACAACACGTACGACAACAAGACGGGCCCATGTGACCCTGAATAAATAGACATTGATGAAATTACTGGGTTAGAAGACCCTGAATTTATAACGCCACCATTGGGATCACTAACAAATGTTTTGGATCATCTAGAGACAATTGGGACATCAAGGAGGACAAGTGCATCAAACTCCTTAAGTGAGATGATAAAAATATATGATGATTATGAGAGCTCGGAGGTATCCCTTGCAACCCCCATGCATATCGAAGAGGAAGAGGAGTCATAGAGGATATCTTCCCCAGTCCCTGATTATCAGCTTTAGGGGCTCCAATATAATAAATAAGAAGTCAAGATTTTCTTAGACACTAAGCTTCCCGATGCACCAAAAACAGAAGCAGACATTCTGAAAGATGGGCCAAGGACGGATGAATAAAATGAAGAAGTTTCATAGCAAGGAATCGGTGTCTCAATGACTGATGATCAAGTAAGTACCAAGCCTACCCCTGATGCTTCAATTCCAATTAGTAATCAACTCTCTGATTTGTGAAAAATAGAAGCCAGACCTTAAGAATAGAGGGAAGAAGTTCAAGAACCCAGTCTTGAAAAAATATATACCATCGAGAGTTTGGGGAATACACTCACCTGGGGGGATCAACAAATTCCTAAACCCATGGAAAAAGTAGCCAAGATAGTACATTTCATCGCTTATTATCAAAAAAGGAAAGGTATCATCTAGAGAACCAACAAGAAGAGGAGGATCACTCTATATCTCTCCATCCTCATCACCACGGAGGAAAACCTGATCAACATCGAGCATGATAAGACATTCTAACTCATCGGCGTAGGGATGGAGATCACAGATGCCACCCTAGACAGAGATAAAAGAGATGAAGAGGAGTTGGCTACTTCTCTAAAGGATTTGGAACATTTGTGCCACTTTGTGAAATACTACCAGGACACCACACAGGCCACGGTGTACCTAAGGAGTGAATTCAAGGAAGCCTACAACAAGTTTACAGATGAACAAAACCTATTCACTGCAAGGATAGATAATATTTAGGAAGACACCCTCATGGCACTTTCAACATGCAAATATATGGAGAGGTGGTACGAGAAAGCACAACAAGCCATGGAAAGAATCAAATATATCAGTGCAGTGAAAAAGGGCCTAGATGTCGAAGAGCATGGCATCTGGGTGATAATGGAAAGCAACGTTGACCACATAAGTAAATCGACTGAGTATTGGGTTAAAATTTCCCAGGAACCTCACCGAGAAATTCAACAAAAATGGACCAAGTGTGAGAAAAAATAGATCAAGATCAATCAGGTGATGAAAGACATCGGACTCCCCAGGTTTGGCACACCCGATGAATTTTTCGACTTGTGCGACATAGTCAAGATGCAAACCAAGAAAGACTCATCATGGGCCAAAGAAATAGCTAAGGTAACAAATAGTACACCAGGACACCACACAGGCCACGGTGTACCTAAGGAGTGAATTCAAGGAAGCCTACAACAAGTTTACAGATGAACAAAACCTATTCACTGTAAGGATAGCTAAGCTTCAGGAAGACACCCTCATGGCACTCGCGACATGCAAATATATGGAGAGGTGGTATGAGAAAGCACAACAAGCCGTGGAAAGAATCAAATATATCAGCGCAGTGCAAAAGGGCCTAGATGCCGAAGAGCATGGCATCTGGGTGATAATGGAAAGCAACGTTGACCACATAAGTAAATCGACTGAGTATTGGGTTAAAATTTCCCAGGAACCTCACCGAGAAATTCAAGAAAAATGGACCAAGTGTGAGAATAATTAGATCAAGATCAATCAGGTGATGAAAGACATCGGACTCCCCAAGTTTGGCACACCCAATGACTTTTTTGACTTGCACGACATAGTCAAGTCGTAGACTGAGAAAGACTCATCATGGGCTGAAGAAATAGCTAAGGTAACAAACACTACACTAGGACAGGTGCAACAGTTGATGGAGCACCCGATCAAATCTCGGGCTATGTTGGAACAGTTAAGTGTCATTATAGTTAAGTATCGGGTGCAAGCGGTGGAGAAAATATAGGTTTACTTGGACTCAATGGAACAACATATATTCCCATATGCCAACACGTGCAAGGATCTATTCATCAAGTGGTCGAAATACAAGAAGAGTCACCCACTTAAATGATCTCTTGATATGACTCTTAGAATACTGATAGAAGAAAGTTCCATGTGATGATTTTGTTTTAGTTAGTTTCACTTTCGTAGTTATTTTTAGTTAATAATATGTTATAAATAGGAGGATCGACCTATTAGCAATGGTCGATGGTTTCTGCTATGACCCTCATTTTTTTGGTTTTGCTAAGAACTATTTTAGACATGCCTTTAATGGAGAAGTCCTTTTAGGAGCAGAGACAAGTTGTGTTTTCATCAAATGCATGCATTATTGGATGTGGAGAAGAACTATTTATTATTTTGTCTCATGAATGAACATTGTAATGAGTAAGAGCTACTAAATCTATTGATAAGTTATCTGATGTAATGTTTTATAGTTCTTTTCTTTAATGATGAAGATAAGTCGTCGTGTTATTATGTGATTGATGATTAAAGTTGTGTGAATTATTTTACTTACTATTGTCTATCGCATGCATGATTTTCTTCTGATATATTGTATCTCAGAAAGTAATTGGAATATTCACATGGTTAACGTATTAGTACTAGGCTTTTGGTAGACGATCATTGTCTGCATGCTAGAGTGAGGGTTATCCCGAGCTCATCCTCCTCTCCAGTAGTTAAGATTTTTCCCACTTTGTGAATTAGTTGGTTTATACTGGCTTCATCTTATATCGATCCCACTTAAGAAATACAAAAGAGAACGTCTGAACTGAAGGAGAGATCCTTAACAAGAAAACGTAAAGCCCATCGATTATTTTGGCCAGATCGCGAGATCTGTAGAACCATTCCATTGTTAAACACTGCAGAGTCTAATTGGGCCTCAACGATGGGGTTGGTACCTACTGTTGATTTAAAGGGATTTAGGACCCCTCAATAGGGTGCTAAAATATCTCCTATATATGTGGGACCTTTCGAGGTTGTGAAAAGGAAAGGACCCATGGCTTATTGACTAGCCTTTCCTAATCCTTTGAGGTGTATGCATGATGTATTTCATGTATCTTTTTTACAACATTATATTAGTGATCTGTCAGATGTTTTTGACGTGATTTCTTTCCAGGTTTCGGATGAGGGTTTTCTCATGGTGGAGCCAATCCACATTTTGGACCATTGCATTCGATAGCTACAACGTTGACTATTCGATCATCTAGAGGTCCAATCGAACAACTATATCCCACACTTGGCTAGCTGGGAGGATGCATATGAGATGTGTCAACAATTTCCTTACTTGTTTGATAGATTATATATATACATATATGCCAGATACATTTATTTACTTGCATTTATATACTATACAAACTTTGGGATGAAGTTTAAAACAAGAGGGGGTGCATGTAAGATCTCGTTCTATTTAGCACACTTTTATTGACTTATTCTTTGAGGACACTTACTTGCAAGTGATCTGGTTATGGTACATTACGATTTCGCTTTGATTATGGGTTATATATGATGATGATGATGTATTGTGACTTATTGTTATTTTGATGTATATGTATTGGTAGATGATATTGATGATTTTTCCTGAGTGTGCAAGACACATGACAGATTATGGATGTTGATGGCATCTATGGACTTCCTTGGACTCCAGATTGAGTCAAGGAGTAGATTGTATTTTCTTTGAGTATTTAATTTTACAGACATTTGATATATGATTGATTACAGTATGATTTATGTATATGCATTATTGACACTTTTTTTGTCATTTGATGTAGGCATGATGATGCTTTCTAATCCGACTAACATAAGGACTAAAGGTTCCATCCACATAAGCCATAAATTTGTGAGAGAGATGTGGAAGTGTCCATGTCACAACCTACTATCTCTCCCTCCATGACGAGAAATGTAGGTTAATGATTACCTAGTTCGCGAGGTCCACGATGTCATGAAGGTGGAATAAGACAGTCACTCATGAATATTTCTAAGGGGTGCATAATAAGGCATAATCCTTATTCCTTAGAATTCCTTAGTATATCACAAGGTCGATCCAGTGGAGTGTTGACTCCAAAGGTTGGACAAACTTCCAAAAAATAGTCAAAAGTGAGTGGAACCCTTCGAACACGGAGGTGCATCTTGAAGGGCATGTCACATAATTAAAAGCTTGAGTCAATAAATCTAGGTGGCCTAGAAAACTTTGAAACAGTTAGACCCATTTAGAATAAAATAACAAATTAAACAATAAATTATTAATTATAAAGGTTAACTAAAGTCTAAGCCTAATTCTAAGACTAAGTCTAAGTCTGAAAATTTAAATGATTGACTAAATGAACTATGACACAAGATAAAAGATTTGAGATAAATTCAAACTCTAGAAAATGGGGAATAAAATTTAAAGGGTGGACAAAATGCACATGTGTGAATGAATTTAATAAAAAGGATTTGTAAAATAGAATTAAATAATAACTTGAGAGAATAGGTTTAGACATAGAATAGTATCGTAAGTCAAGATGCCATTAAGTATAACTAAATAAGACTCATAATCCAAGTCTAACTAAGATCTAGTTAGTAGACACTCATTAAATGAGAATTTGGGTAACAAAGGGACAACTAAGAGAGAAAATAGGAACACATTGGGGAATGCCAGGGAAATTGGTTTTTTAAATAAAATAAAAATGGTAATTACTTGTACAGCTTGGGGAGAGAGTGAAAAGTGTATGGATGAGTAATCATAATTAAATTAATTAAAAAGTTAATTATTTGTGCATGAGGACATGTGTCATTGAGGATTTTTCTATAAAACAAATGTGGTAGAAAAGAAAGGGATCTCTTTTGGTTAGTACTGTTATGCTACAAAAAATTTTGTTGACTATGTTTTACTTGTGAGAGTTGGGATCTCAAGCTTGAGAAAGATTGGAAACTCTTCCTTGCGAGGAAAACTTGGAGCTATTGTTTTTCTAGTTTTTTGTTTTGACCCTTTGTGGCTCGAAGGGCTAAGGGAGAAGAAGAGTACCCCTAGCACTTGGTGTCCTTATATCACATGATCAAATATTTCATGTCTCTAAATTGTTAATTATAATAATAATAGATCCGATAGGATGAATGTTTTGTTGTAATTCTTACGTGTTATGATGTTTGTCCTTTCATTTGGATTGAAACTCACAGGATCTGATCGTGAGATGGTTTCAAAATGATTAAATACCCTCCATAGAATTCAATCGAGCTAAGATAAGGTATCAATTATTTTTTCCTTAGGTACAGGCTATAAGGTATAGAAATCGTCGAGCAAACTCTAGTGCAAAGAGAAACTACAATGTGAAAACCTCATGCTTATCCATTTCCGAGCATGAGTTAAAAATTTATCCGATAGCATCAATTATGTAACTTTTAGTTCCTTCTTTTATTACTATGTTCATTAGTATCAACCACCTAGAATCGAAGGGTTCCCTCGTATATTTTCTCAGCACTTTGATTATGAAGCTAACCGAATGGAATTTCGACCTATCTATTTTTATTGTGAATGTGAAAGATGCATAAACATTGATGTAACTAATTGATTCGTCTGATTAAGATTAATAATAATAATTCTTAACTTGTTTAGTTCTTGAATTTTGTCATACTTGTGTTTTATTTGCGTGGACCTCTTGGTTGATGGATAGCTTGTATATGAATTTTGTAATAAATTCTCGTTGTGGCCACATAGATATTATTTTGCGGCCTTCTATAT
>JZKD02S1532752.1:482700-506147 GCA_000966675.3 Picea glauca
TCTGGTTTTTCATCTACAGGTTCATGTCAATGGATATCTGCATCATTCTTGTATGCATTGAGTACAAAGCATGCTCTGTATATTGTTGCTTTTCCAATGATCACTTTACAGGCAATGCAATTTTGTTTTCTACAAAATTCAGCAGAGTAGTTCTAGTATGTCATAAACAAAATTATGGGAAAACTCAAGGCCAACGTAATTTCACTTTGAGAATTCACTTGGAAACAAGCCAAAACTATTGGTCAAAATATTGCAAGTAGGGAGGCAACACTAAATAACGAGAAAGATATGCCATACATATAGTAAGGGCGAAAATTGAAAAAAGGTATTAGGGCTTGGATCACCTCATTCTTGTTGAATAGCCTCAACTGGAAGAGTTGTTATCCTCCAGTTCTTTCTTTTTAAGTATAACCACTTGCTCCTCATGATCTTGTACTTCTTGCAAAATTTAACACTAAATGTGAAGTATGTTTTAGCCTTCTTAGACAACTTCTTATATTTCTCTTTGTACTTGTCTTTCTGTGAGGAAATTGTTGCAATCTGGGTTTTCAAGGCAAAATTCTCTTTCTTAAAAAATCTGTCGAGCACTCTATATTCCTTAAGCCTCTCTTTCCAAGAAACCACTTTATCTCTTTTAATTATGACCATGTTTTCATCCTTATGATCATCAAGGATATATATCCTTCTCTTTTTCCTGTTGGTGGATGCCTCTTATGTATCAGGTGCAATATGTTGCTTGCATTTCTTGAATCTCTTCTTATTTCCAAGAGGATTCTCAGGATATTTTTCATAGGTGAAGTTAGACCAAAACAAAAAATACCCCCATGTTTTCTTCCTTTTCTTCAGTTCTTCAATGATGAGTAATTTAATCAAAGCACAATGAAAAAATCTGGTCTTAGCCTTAGCAAGATTGGCTTTGACCTTGTTAAACATTTTTACTGGGCAGTGGTAAATAAAATAGGGCATATTGAGTGGATGAGTACCTGTGAAATGTTTCAATAATATAATGTGATACATGGAAGTTGAATTATACCTTCCCTCACAGGTTATATACCTTTGAATAAAAACAAGTAGTTCATTCCACTCCTTCTTTATGTAATCCCTTGGAACACTCTTCCCTAGTTTCCATCCTTGATGTCATGTAAGCCCTTGGAACAACCTTAACAAACAAAACCCTTGATGCTTGCAACATTGTCTAAAGGATGGAMAAACTRTGMTTCTTTTYCCAAATATTTAAAATGAGTATATTACAGTTTAATGAACACATTTCCATATTATTATATATGGGTTTTATACTTTATCAAAAAAAATTCCAATACTTTACAAGGTTATATAATTCAGTGGAAAAATCGCCAAGATTTTCCAAGATTTTATATTTTAGTGAAATATTCGCCAAGATTTTACAAGATTATATAAGTGACTAAAAGGTTTGCCAAAAAAATATATATACATATTATATAATTGATAAAATAACCTTCAGTTTTTCTTATGTATCATGGGGATTCACCCATTTATTATATATACAAATTTAGGGGGGGTTCTTAAAATCACCCCTGCATAAAACCTAGTTTTTAATCCAACCCTAGACGACTACCTTTCCCCATGGCATTGGTCACCCAAGTTCTCTAGGTGGTTTGAGCAATTTGGATGGTTTTAAATACCCAACCTCACACTAAGTAAAGGTTCCCCCAAAATAAGTAGAAAATATACTAAATGAACAAGAAAGTATTGGTTACCTATTAAAAAATAAGTGAGTCTCCAAACCCATCTAATTTAGGCACTTTATTTTGAACCCCTTTTCTCTTTTGTAGTCTCCATTTTTGGCCAGCACAATATAGGTGATACAAGGAAAACATGGTTTGGAAGAGGATTTTAATGTTACAAGATTACGTAAAATTCATAAAAAAAAAAAACATCCATAAAAACCTTCATTAAAGGTTGAAAACTTTTTTTCCTTGGTGTGTTCTATGTCAAATAGGTAAAGGATTTATAGATGTTCCTAAAGAAATCTACTATGTGAATTGAGGAGATGGATAAATGAGTAGATTCCCCTTGCAAGTCAATAGTTGGGTAAGAAATAAGGTCAAGGAGAAGGCACTTGCTGTTGGAAATGTTTAACAGGTAGCATATGCTTGTTATTGATGGCAAGTACAGCAATGAAGATGGCATGAGTAAAAGAAGAATGTAACAAATGGGCACCAGAAGTATTTTGGGAAGACATTGCAGAGAAACCTCAATAAGATCAGAAGAGATAGTGTAGAGGATGTTTGGTATGTTTTACACGCAGTGTATGATTTTCATTGATGGAAAGTACAACAGTGAATGATGGCAGGATCAGAGTGTGCATCGATGGACAAATAGGAACAACGTAAGATCAGGAGGAATTAGTGCAGAGTCGAATGCAGTGCGTAGGTGTGCACCAGGGATGAGGTTAACTCATGACTAAAGCTCAAGGGAGATATCGTACTTAGGATCACAAGTGGATAAAAGGTCGAGGCCTTTTACACATAGAAATTCTTCCAAGTAAGAAGGATGTGTAAGCTTGGAGGAGAAGCATCGGTGATCCTTGGATCCCATCCAAAATTCCCGAAAGAATGAGGGCCGTCGAATCTAAATATAGACAAGAAGAGTGCATTGAAGAGGAGGATAGATCTTAGGTGTTAGATCTGAGCGCAGGTTCCAACCACCGTTGGATCAAGAAGAACCTACACGATCTTTAAAGTGCAAGGAGTAGAGGGCTCACAAAATCCCGAAAGCATGAGGACAGTCCATCTCAGGGGGTTATGTGGACCATTGATCTGACTCCCTGTCAGAGTTTTGGGGATCGAGAGTTAGAGATGTCAAGTAATATCATCCACAGAAATCAGAAAGACTCAATCGGTATCGACAAAGGATAAGTTTTGTTTCACAACAAGTATCACACATTGACTTCACTGATAGTCGATCCCTTTTGGCATCAGTGAAAGGATAAGGGAGTAAACGTTAAGGAAAAAGAAAATGATATCAACGATAGTCGATACCCGACGCGCTTATAGGAATTGGAGAAAACTGAATTACAAAGAACATTTCAACCATGCTAAATAGTTTCCCCGACCACCGATTCCCAAAGCGTTTCGACATCGAGGATTTTCGAAGAAGCTAATCCAAAGAAAACACGTGATAGGTCTATCCCTGATCATCGACCCTCGACGATCCAGATTTTATGAGAAGAAAGAACTAACTACAGATTACTAATAGGTTCTTAACACAAAATAACAGAGATGCAGTAAAACTAGTTTTCTATTCAATAAGGAAATAAGTTGAAACTATAAAATGCAGCGGAAATAAGCTTGTTGGAATGGTGGCAGCTTATCTCTGAGAAGAGATGTGATGAATGCACTCATTCGCAAGAATATTATTAAAATGAGGCTTTGAAGGCCCTTTTACAATAAACAGGAATTCCAAAAACCCTAGACATCCAAAAACCTAACCCTAGGAGATGAAGCGCCAAAATTCATGTGCGCCCCATCTGAGTAAGTTAGTACATCAACTTCTAGGGGTCGTAACTTTTGCATAAGATCTTCGTTTTAGGCGTATGATAGCCCGTTGGAAAGGTATCACCGAGGAGATTAATTTTGGGGATCAATAATGCCTTTTTATATCATTGAGAATCTATATCCCTAAAAACCTTCATTTAGTCCCTCAAAATGGCCCCGAAAGCTAAAACTGCTAAAAATAGTAAATTGCCAAAATTGCCAGAAAACTGTTTTGAGCCAGTTGGAAAGGGTGGGTGGCCACCAATATACATATGGATAAATAATACCTCATTATTAATAAATTATATCCATTACATTGAGTTCCCCCATCATATGAGAAAATTTCTACTGAATTTGGCCCCGGGTGAGCCACTTGCCTTGGTGCAGGAGCTGCCCTACTTTGACGACTTGATAAAGATGGATCCTTTGTTGTCGAGTGTCCTTCATATATGTGTCCAAAATATAATCGTTGGATGACTTTTGTATGCACTCAAGGTTGATCTATGTTGGTGTCAATTGTTCTACTACGTTTGAGGAGTTCAATAATGGTGGGAAATAAGGGAAAAGGAGATCCATGTTGAACATTGGGTGCAGACCAAGGAAAGAAGGAATGTTGAGCTCAAAAGAATTATCCCCCATGGCCTTGGTGATGGTGTACAACCCATAATAGAGTGAATGAATCTTTTGATGGGGTCTTGTAAGGCATTCTTTCTACAAGTGCAACCAAACTTTTTCACCCACCTGAAACTTATGTGGCACCCGATGTTTATCATGGAACTGCTTGTACTTGTCATTGGACTTATGTAGGATATCCTGAACTTGTTGGCAGATGTGTTGGATCCTCTCAATGAATCATTTGGCCTTTTTATCTTTAGTTGGAGTAGTAGATGAGTTGGTCGAGGTGACTGCAAGGGGAAGTGAAACATCTATGGGACCCAATGGTTGGAATCCCAACCCCACCTAAAAGGGTCTGTGGTCGGTTGAGCTATGAAGGGCTTGGTTGTAGCTATGTTGGAAATAGGGAAGGCTCTCATCCCATGTGTGAGTTTTTTTTTAATTATACATGCAAAGTATATGCATAATCTTTCAATTTACGACCTCGGTTTGGCCATCTGTCTCGGGGTGGAAGGTCATGGATTTGGTGAGCTTGGTGTCCAGCAATGACCAAAGGCTCGACTAGAATGCGTTGAGAAATTGGCTGTCCTGATCTGAGAAAATTGTTTTTGGGATTCCAAAATGTACCCAAACTCATTCAAAGAAGAGATTGGAAGTGGTCTCTGTTGTGATGTTCTTCTTGCAGGAAACTAGAATCGCCATCTTAGAAAAGAGATCAACAACCACAAAAACATAGTCATTTCCCTGCTTGGTGGACATGAGGCTCAATATGTAGTCCATTAAGATGGATTCCCATGTCATGTCAGGAGTAGGAAGAGGGGTGTATAGGTCCTATTTCTTAGTGGTTGGTTTGGCAATAGCGCAAGTAGTGGAAGACCTGATATACTTGCTAACTTCCTGTCAAAGTTTCAACCAGTAGAAATGTTTCTGTAGCATCGTCATTGTATTTTAGATGTTGAATTGTCCTACAACCCGACTATAGTGGGATTCCCATATCATCTTCACTCTCTCACTTGATGGAACACGGATATGACCTAGACGACACAACAACCCATCCTAAAGATGGAAATTATCGACAACCATGTTTGCACCCAACATTTGGTAGGTGGTGAAGAAGTTTGGGTTTGTCTCATAGAATTGGGGCCATCCATAACTCTCATGGCCATAGGAGTCTAGCACCATGGTGAGTGCCACAACTGGCAGTCTACTGAGGCAATCAACGATGTGATTGGTGCTTCTAATTTATACTTGATGTTGAGTTAGAATTGCTGCAAGTATGTGGTCCACTTTCGATGTCGATCATTCTGTAATTTTCCTTGTGTCTGCATGAACTGCAGTGGCTTATGATCATTCTCATGGACGCAAGAGTCTAGCACCATGGTGAGTGCCACAGCTAGAGATATGTTGAGGCAATCAGTGACGCAATTGGTGCTTCATGTTTTATACTTGATGTTGAGGTGGAATTGTTGTAAGTATGTGGACCATTTGTTATGGTGATCATTATACAATTTTTCTTTCATATTCATAAACTATACTGGCTTATGATTAGTGTGGATGACTATCTCCTTCCTAAGAATGTAATGTCTCCACTGGAGGCAGGCTTACACAATGGATTACATTTATTTGTCTTAAGTAGGGTACTTATTGACAACATCTAATAGTGTCTCACTATGATAGGCCATGGGGTGGCCATGATGAGTGAGGACGGCACCCACCACATAGTTTGAAGCATTTGTCTCGATCTCAAAGGGTTGTTGCAAGTCTAGCAGTGAAATTACCAGGGCTGAGCATAAGCATTGTCTCAAATCATCAAATGCTTGTTGTTGGGACTGGCCCCATGCAAGTTTCACCTTACCACTATCCCTAGTTACTTGCATGAGGGCCCATGCAATATGGGAGAATCACAACACAAACCCGCGGTAGAAATTGGCAAGGCCCAAGAAGATTTAAAGCTTAGTGAGTGTGGTTGGGTCTAGCCAATCATGGTTGACTTGGATCTTGGTTGGATCCACATGTATTCCATGATGATCAATTTTGTATCCTAGGTAATGGACCTTGTCCATGTTGAAGGAGAATTTTTCCAAGTTGGCATATAGCTTGTGCTACCACACGGTGTGCAGAACCTATTGAATATGCTTCAAGTGAACATCCCAAGTCTTGTTGTAAATGAGAATGTCATACAGATACACAACTAAAAAATTATTGGTGAATGGTCGCAGGATATCGTCCATATCCTCATGAAAGTGGTTGGAGAATTTGTGGAACCAAAGGGCATGACGAACCATTCAAAAAGGCCTTTCTTTGAATTGAAGGCAGTTTTCCATACATCTATCTGTTCTATCAGGACCTAGTGGTAGCCAGACTTTAGATCAATCTTACTAAATTATTCCCCCCCCATGACTTGATCAAGAAGGTCACCGATTCGAGGAATTGGGTACCGGTTTCTGACTGTGATTTTATTCAAATCCCAATAATCAAGCATAGTCACCAGGTTCCATCTTTCTTCTATACTAGCATGATTGGGATCCCTCAAGGTGATGAGCTGGAATGGATGTGCCCCTTGTGGAGCAGTTCTTGGATTTGTTACTTGATCTCCTCATTCTCTAACAAAGAGTGATGATAGACTAGCCCATTGGGAAGCAGTGCTTCGGGGGTCAAATCGATGGGGTGCTTGACCTAGAAGTGCAGAGGTACCCTGGTAGGTGAGGAGAATATATCTGAGTATTCTTCCATGACCTTATCTACTTGCTTCTGCTATGTGGAGAGGTCGGTCGCAGATACCCTGGATGTGGCTATGATATTTTTCTTATTCTGAGAGAGAATCACGAAGAAGAAAAACTTCCCCATCTAAGAGATGACCTTCCTGCATTGCTTAGCAGAGATCAAGGAAATAACACTAGGTGGGACTACCTCGCGTATCCTGTACAATTTCCTATTCAAAGTAATAATGACACTATGAGGCCTAGACTCATATACAACATGACGTTTCCATAAATAAGTTTGGCCCAAAAGAACATCACAAAATTCGAGAGGAGAAGCATCACACAATACCTCGTCTTTGAACGGCTTGATGTGGTACGACAGTCGACACTGTTGGTTGACGCAGAGATCACTTCCTTGGATAATCCATCCAATGGTGTAGGGTTGTGGGTGCGACATTGTCGGTAGGGATAGCTGCTTGATGAACTCTATTGAGATGAGGTTCTTTTGGCTACTACTATCAAGGATGAAGTGTAGTGGGGTGCCTTTTTACCCACATCTGTGAATGGAAGAGGTGTTCTCCTTCTTCTGGCTCATCTAGTTCACTAGGCTGGGGCTTGGTGGTAGAAATGGTGGCACTGAGTTCTGTGTCAATGGTCCATATTCCCCTTTCTGGTTCAGGGTCAGAGTCTGAACCTGCATCTGATTCAGAGGCTTTCACTTCAGCCACCAATGACTACTTTGAGCGGCAGTTAGCAGTGTTATGCCAAGGGCTCTTATGGAAGTCACACCACTTCCTGGTATATTTCTTTGTCGTTATGGTGTCCTTCCTTACTTGCGGCTTGGACTGGTTGTCCTGATACTATCCATATTTGCTCTGTCCTTTGTTCTGTGGGTTGGGGCTACCCTTTCCTATCTTTTTTTGTGAGGGGTTCCCAAGCACAAATTGCTACCTCTTTTGTTTGAGCTTCTACTTGATTTTGACAGCATATCGGTAGGCTGTGCCCAAGGATGATATGTCTAGAGATTCCATTTCGGTCTGGATGTATCTATGAAGAGCGTCATGATACTTGAGCACTATATGTCACTCTGAATATTTGATACCCATCTTGGTGCTCAAGGTATGAAAGATATTTGTAAAATATGGCACTTCTTCGTCTCTTTCTTGCCGCAGTGTGGTCCATTTCATATACAAGTCGTCATAACTTCTGACAGGGTAGTATTGTTCCTTAATAGAATCCCTGAAGGATTCCTAGGTGGATGTGACTGTAAATAATGAGGGTTCCTCTGTTTCCTTTTTCTCACAGAAAGTTTCCCACCAATATTTCACATGGGGAACGTCTTTGAGGAGAGAAAAAGTAATATTTTCTCTATTCGAAAAGCTATGGATAGAAAAATACCCTTCTAGTAGATTCAACCACTTGTCTACTGCATATGCATCTATCTGACCTTCAAATATAGGAATATCAAAGTTTATTTGTACCTTGAAGGGGGCAACACCTCCGCTCGAAGAAGATGTGTCGCCTGTTGGTAGTCACCGAAGGATTTGAGTGAAACTATCCATCATCTCGTTCCTTTGTTGCGTGAGGGCTTCCTCAATCAATAGATTGAAAGGATCTCCTGTCTCATCATATTTATTTTCTCCCACCATGTGAGGTTTCTTGGGTGTGCGAGAGATTTTTTCCTCAAGATAAACAAGCTCGAGACCCAACTCTTTATACTCTGAACTCGTTGGGGACATGCGTTAAGACGACAAGGAGAAGACCGCTCTGATACCAGTGATCTGAATTTTATGAGAAGGAAAAAATGAATATAGATTATTAACAGGTGCTTAACACAAAATAACAGAGATACAATAAAACTAGTTTTCTATTCAATAAGGAAATAAGCTGAAACTGTAAAATGCAATGGAAACAAGCTTGTTGGAATGGTGGCAACTTATCTCTGAGAAGAGATGTGACGATTGTGGTCATTTGTAAGAATTTGATTACAATGAGGCTCTAAAGTCCTTTTTACAATAAACAAAAATTCCAAAAAACCCTAGACATCCAAAAACCTAACCCTAGGAGATGAAGTGCCAAAAGTCATGTGGGCCCCATTTGGGTAAGTTAGTACATCAACTTCTCAGGGTCGTAACGTTTGCATACAATCTTTGTTTTAGGCGTATGATAGCCTGTTGGAAAGGTATCATCGAGGAGATTCATTTTGGGGGCTCAATCATGCCTTTGGCTATCATTGAGAAGCTCGATCCCAAAAAACCTTCATTTCGGCCCTCAAAATGGCCCCAAAAGTTAAAACCGCTAAAAATAGTAAATTGCCAAAATTGCCAGAAAATTGTTTTGAGCCAGATGAAAAAGGTGGGTGGCCACCAATATCCCCCTAGATCACCCAATACCTTTTCAACATTGGTGAAACCAGGTTTATTTTAGAACACACTACTTAAATAAATCCCCGACTCTGACCAATATGCATGAATTAAGTCACTAGACTTTAACGCCATGTGTCTTTTCCCTATTGGAGAAAACATACTTCCTAGATCAACCTCGAGTCACTTTTGGTTCCCCTAAGTCAAAATCACACTCTCAAGTCAGTTTTTCCACGTCACCACCATACAATGATATCGATCGATGTCGGAGGTTTTTTTTTTCCACAAAAGCACACCAACAAAAAAATTCATAGCACATCGTTGATCCCCAATCCACACACTGAGAAAGAAACACGATGGGACGTTTTAGCACTAGATACGATTATATTCTTAGATTTTAAGAGGTTAATTAATGCCAAATCTTTCATTATTTGGTACTTTGTGTTCGAATCAAAACAACCATTTGAAATTACCGATAGAACATATCACCTTCCACACCTCCGCTGTCAACCCATGATGAATTCAAGTTGCAGAGATTCGGCGACAGATTTTGTTTGAATTCCACTCATTACCCAAATTAATTGGTTGATACGATATGGTAAGTTATTCTATATTTAAATTCTCTTGGGCCATTGTAAATGAAACCATTCTGTGTTCAAAGGAGTTTCAGAACATCCAGAAAAGCGAGGCGAGCAATTCAAAAGCTTCCGAGATCCCGTGAGTATCAAACAACCAACATTAGCAAGCATTACATGTATGTACTAGTTTGAATTTCCTCTGTTTTCACTTCATATATATGTTTTTAGCCAGTGTTTCTCTGTATGCAGGCCCTAAAGGATTAATTTCGATTGTAGGAACAATTCCTCTGAGAAATCCAACCACCAGGCGATTGCCGAGGGTGCCCAAGCTAAACGAACTGGAGGTAGGAGAAGGCTCCTCTCCGGGGGAAACAAAACAACTAAAATTTGCTCCAAGACCAGAATCGATTATTAAAACATCCATAAAAAAGGTTTCCATTCAACCTCCAGCCTTTGGAGACACAGAGGAAAGAAAAGGGGCCAAGATGACACTCCCACATTAGGGATAAATCTTCAAGAAGATTAGCCAGGAGGAATTTCCAGAATACATTCCACACAATGACCCAGATGTAAGAGCGCTCAACGACTAGGTATTATCGAATATCTGATAGTCGTACCTGCACATGGTGGAAAGAATAATCCCAGTGTTTCCCTGTATATAACTATTGCAATGGCTCATAGACCACACAGGCACACAGAAGTTCCTAATCAATGATGACAATGGTGGGTGTGTCGGAGTTTTCCTTCCTGTGGAGGTCCAGAATTACTACAAACTTAGAGACCCGAAGGAGTGACTGAACACTAATTTTGTTGTCAAATTATATGAGAGCCATGACACCAGCTGTATAATGGCCTCATGGTGGAGAGAAGATAAGAAATACACCAACGGCCAACCTAAGAGAACCATACATCTTCCTATTGGAACTCATTTGTTGGTTGTATGGGGAGAAATATTGCTCCAGGTTTTCAGAGGCATGGATGCCCCTAGCATACACAGTAGTTATCTCCGAGAGTGGCTTCAATTAGGGAGCCATCATTTCCATTCATTTTATCATCTTCATACAATAGGCTCAAACATCGAAAGAAGGGGAGGCTCCATCCTTCTACATGGCATCATACTTGTTGGATGTCATATGTGTCAGAAACATCTTCGCCAGCATGAAAATAAGTTGGCACATCATGGAGCTCCTGGTCCATTCATATTTCAGTGGCTTATGTAAGAATAGGTACAAAAAATCCTACTCCTGCATCTACGATGAATTTATTGCACTCATTTATTTTATTATTTTCAAGAAAGAGTGTCTGAGACTATCGGTTGTGGCCAAAAAGGTGATATCAAAGGTTGGCCACTAGTATCTGGATGAACGTGATACCTACATTAGGGTATTCAACACCACTGGAGCACCTCATCTCCTACCAGCACATGTCCCTGACTGGCTTGTGGTGGTAGAGATCTGCTACTAGACCATCCTTCAAGGTTACAATGCTACCCTAGTCAAAGATAAAAAGGGGGATTTTATACCTTATGGATTCCACATAGGCTTCTACCTAGTGAAAGACACTACTCAATCCAAGAAGGAAGGGCTAAGCCAATTATAATTTTGATTCTATATTGGTCAATTCCACAAGCACGACCCAAAGGGTCTAGTCCTGAAACATGCTTCTCAAGTGTCATCCCGCTGTCCATATGCCCACAAAAAAATTCAAGGATGAAATCTTCACAAAAAATGCCCAGTACTGGGATGACGTGGTGGAATGGATGGTTGATCCCAAAATGACCAAGTTTAGAGACATGAGTCTAGATGAATAAACAACAACCATAGACCAATCAGTTCAAGAGGCCCTCAGAGCTAGAAAAGAAATGATGGCGGTCGAAGCAACATTTTCCCAGGTAGCAGCTGAAGAAACAAAAATTCCCCAAGTCTCCCCGATGCAAGGAAAAGGTACCCCCGTCGCTCAGAACGCGTGAGAGAGGGGGTTACTCATGTTAGAACATTCATAGTGGATAATTTATCAACTACAATATGACCCATACTTCATAAATATGACAAGGCTCCCTACCGACAACACGTATGACAACAAGACGGGCCCATGCGACCCTGAATTCATAGAAATTGATGAAATTACTGGGTTAGACGACCCTGAATTTATAACACCACCATTGGGATCACTAACAGTTGTTTTGGCTCATCCAGAGACAATTGGGACATCAGGAAGGACAAGTGCATCAAACTCCTTAAGTGAGATGATAAAAATATATGATGATTATGAGAGCCCGGAGGTATCCCTTGCAACCCCCATGCATATCGAAGAGGAAGAGGAGTCAGAGAGGATATATTCCCCAGTCCCTGATTATCATATTTAGGGGCTCCCATAGAATGAATAAGAAGTCGAGAGTTTCTTAGACACCGAGCTTCTCGATGCACCAAAAACAGAAGCATACATTTTGAAAGATGGGCCAAGGACGGATGAATAAAATGAAGAAGTTTCGCAGCATGGAATCAGTGTCTCAATGACTGATGATCAAGTAAGTACCAAGCATACCCTTGATGCTTCAATTCCAATTAGTAATCAACTCTCCGATTTGCGAAAAATAGAAGCCAGACCTTCATAATAGAGGGAAGAAGTTCAAGAACCCATTCTTGAACAAATATATACCATCGAGAGTTTGGGGAATACACTCACCTGGGGGGATCAACAAATTCCTAAACCCATGGACGAAGTAGCCAACATAGTACATTTCATCGCTTATTATCAAAAAAGGAAAGTTATCATCTAGAGAACCAACAAGAAGAGGAGGATCACTCTATATCGCTCCATCCTCATCACCACGGAGGAAAACCTGATCAACATCGAGCATGATAAGACATTATAACACATTGGCACAGGGATGGAGATCACAGATGCCACCCTAGAAAGAGATAAAAGAGATGAAGAGGATTTGGATACTTCTCTAAAGGATTTGGAACATTTGTGCCACTTTGTGAAATACTACCAGGACACCACACAGGCCATGGTGTACCTAAGGAGTGAATTCAAGGAAGCCTACAATAAGTTTACAGATGAACAAAACCTATTCACTGCAAGAATAGATAATCTTCAGGAAGACACCCTCATGGCACTTGCAACATGCAAATATATGGAGAGGTGGTATGAGAAAGCACAACAAGCCATGGAAAGAATCAAATATATCAGTGCAGTGAAAAAGGGCCTAGATGTCGAAGAGCATGGCATCTGGGTGATAATGGAAAGCAACGTTGACCACATAAGTAAATCAACTGAGTATTGGGTTAAAATTTCCCAGGAACCTCACCGAGAAATTCAACAAAAATGGACCAAGTGTGAGAAAAATTAGATCAAGATCAATCAGGTGATGTGACGCAACCCGCCCCTCAGCGGACAGTCGCTCTCACCAGGACCTTCACCAAACTTGGCCCGACGAGCTCCGATTCTCCTCCAATCCCGTATCGGGACCTTCTGTCACCCACAGGACACCCTGTTGATCTCCCGGCAATTATCTCGGGAAATCGGGTCTCGCGAAATCACGAGTCCTGCATGCACGTTCTTGTGTGCTTACAAATGCCGAACCCCGAGTGCCGATGGTCAAAGTCAACAGCTCGGGATATCGCCCCTTGCGATGTCAACACTTGGTAATTTCAAATCCCAAGCACTGAAGTGTCGATCCCACGTGAACATGCCACCTGTATTCCACTATTCTTCGGGGTCCCACTCGACCACGTCACTCGGGACTTCACGGATCGCGGATTCGCAACACAAGTTGCAATGGTGTTGAAAACCCCGAATGTCGATCCCGCGATGCTCCGAATTCGTCCCACCTATCCCCCCGACGATCGATGGCTCCCACTAAATCGGGAAATCGCTATTCGCGATCTCGACGTGCATGTAATTCTTGCACTTTCCAACCCCAATATGCCAATACTCTATGGCAATGGGTTCTTTTGTGCGCCTGCAAGTTAACCCCCTCACAACTCCTCCGCGATCTGACGGTCTGTGGAATTTCTTGACTCCTTCCAACAACTTCAAGTCGTCGATTCTCTTCCTCTGAAGAGTTCTCCGCTGCACCAACCTTCCCTTGGTTCAAATCTCTGTCAGGCCTGTTCCTATAGCATGAACGCGGAACTGTCCCTCCTGAGCTGAATTCTCTTCGACTCCTTCAGAGACTTTGAGCACGATACCTACGCTCTCCCTTCAACAAATTTCAACATGTTGAAGTCTTCCAAGGTCTGTGCTTCCACAGTTACAGCAAACCCGACCTTTCTTTTCTCAGACTTGCTACTGAGACTCCAGTTCGACCTACACTCACCTGCACGGTTTCAAACAACTCAACCCGACTCTGGGCAAACGAGAAAAAAAGTTCAACTGCCTAGCCTCCTCAATGCACTCTATGCGGAGTAATTCAACTGCACTCTATGTAGGAATCTCCTGGCTCAAGAAGAGAAACAATTGAAACTCATTCTCTCAGGCTACGAACCTGATACGCAATCACATACGCAACATATAAAAGATAAGCATAACAAGAAGTAATCATGCAAAAGCATAATATCAACAACACACAGAGATCAAACACATCCATGAGATTGAATCAAATCTTTCTTATTAATTCAATGTCTGTACATGGAGTTCTTCACAGGCTCTCTTCTCTGCTCCTCTTCTCTCAATGCTAATGTTGTTATCAATAATACAATGGAGGGTGCCTATATTCGTTTTCCCTCTTGGAAATGGAACTGTCTAATCTACAGCTAACCCTATCTACCAGCATTAAAACTATTTAATGCCTCCTTATCTATATTACAATACAAGTGCGCTCGGCTTGAATGCCTTCCTTTAAATGACGACACAACAATCCCCAAAGCAATTTCAAAAGAAACCGTATGTACTGCACTGTCCAGCTGTATATTATTTCCCTCTATGCGTTGGCTCGCTTGATGGAGTCGAAGATGCCCCTGCATCATACTCCTCGACTCAAAAAGATTTCATGGGCTCCTACTCATGAGCTCCTGCACATTATGCCCATGCTTCTGTATTATCGCCTCTGTCTCCCAGCTGGCATCCTCCACTGGGTGATTCTTCCATTTTACCAGGTATTCAAAATACTGCTTCCTCCTGGTCTTTTTTCCAACTCTCTTGTCCAGTATGCACTTCATCTCGGGCTTCTGTGCAACTGGAAACTGCTTCTGCCACTGGGCCACTGGTTCCTCAACACTTCCAGCTCCTGTATCTCCGGCCTTATATGGGTATAGGTCCGAGACATTAAATATCGGGGATATTCCAATGCCCTCTGGAAACTCAAGCTCATATGCATTCTCTCTGAACTTCTTCAGGACTTTACATGGTCTGATCTTCTTCATCTTGAGCTTGTTATATGTTCCCCTCGGGAACCTTTCTTTTCGCAAGTGCGCCAGAACCATGTCTCCAAATTCAAACTGAAGCTGTCTTTTCCTTTGATCAGCTCTGTGCTTGTATTCCTGATTCGCTTTCATCAGTTGCTGCTTCACCTCCGTGTGAAGTTCTTGCATTGCTTCAGCAAATTCTTCAGCCCTCGCGCTACTAGTCTCAGCCTGTTCCGACTCCCTGAGCTCAGACACTCCTCTCGGATGTGTCCCATACAAAATTTGAAATGGGCTCTTTCCTGTACTTCGATTCACCGAATTTTTGTACGCAAACTCTGCCTGTAGTAGGATCTGATCCCAACTGCTATGATGCTCAGTCACTAAGCTCCTCAACAGATCCCCCAAGCTTCTGTTGACCACTTTTGTCTGCCCATCTGTCTGCGGATGGTATGCAAAACTGAATTCTAAGTCAGTCCCCAACTTCTTCCACAGCGTCCTCCAAAAATGACCTATGAACTTGGTATCCCGATCCGAGACTATACTTCTCGGCAATCCATGCAATCGCACAATCTCTTTGAAAAACAAATTTTCGATGTGGGTCGCATCGCTGGTTTTATGACACAGAATGAAATGTGCCATCTTCGAAAACCTATCCACCACCACAAAGATGGAGTCAACTCCTCGCTGATTTCTCGGTAACCCCAACACAAAATCCATACTGATCGCCTCCCATGGCCTCTCAGGTATGGGCAACGGCTGATAGAACCCTGTGTTCTGCTTTCGGCCCTTTGCATGTTGACATACCCGGCACCTGTCAACAAATATTTTAACATCTGCTTGCATGCCTAGCCAAAAATATGATTCGCTCAGCTTGGCAAATGTCTTGTCATGTCCAAAATGACCTGCTAAGCCACCACTATGCTTTTCCTTCACCAAATTCTCTCTCATAGAGCAATCTGGAATGCACAATTGATTTCCTTTGAACAACAATCCATCATGGATCAGGTAGTCAATCCATGGACTCCTATCCCTGAGAACTGGGTTCTCGGCTGCCTCGTATGCCTCGCCAAAATCTGCGTCACCTGCATACATGTCCTTTAAATTTTCAAAACCCAAGGTTTTGACTCTGAACTCCCGTGGCAACAAGCACTTCCTGCTCAAGGCATCAGCTACCTTGTTCGCAGTCCCCGAAATGTGCTTTATCACAAACGTGAAATTCTGCATGTACTCTACCCACTTCGCATGTTTCTGATTCAGCTTCTCCTGCTGACTTACAAACTGCAATGCGTGATTATCGCTGTAAAAAACAAACTCCTTGGGTATCAAGTAATGCCTCCACTTTTTCAATGCATGTATGATGGCATAGAACTCCTTATCATACGTGGAGTACTTCAGCTTTGCATCATCCAGCTTCTCGCTGTAGTATGCAACAGGTCTATCATCCTGACTCAAAACCCCTCCAACAGCATACCCACTGGCATCACACTTCACTTGGAAGGTCTTCTGAAAATCCGACAGCACCAGAATTGGCTGCTCAGTAATCTTTCTCTTCAGTAGATTGAAGCTCTTCTCGGCCTCGGTTGTCCAATGAAAAACCTTATGCCGCTTTTTCAAAGTGTCCATCATCACTGCACTGATTCCACTAAAATTGCGAATGAATTTTCTGTAGAAGCTCGCCAATCCGTGAAAGCTCCTAACCTCAAAAACATTCCTCGGTGATGGCCAATTCCTGATTACTTCAACCTTCTCAGGATCCATCTTTAATTCGTTAGCCGAAATTACAAAACCCAAATAAATGAGTTATGTCTGCATGATAGAACACTTCTTCAAATTGATCAGCAGCTTCTCCTGCTGTAACCTTCGCATCACAATGGCCAAATGCCTCAAGTGTTCAGCCTTCGTCTTGCTAAAAATCAGTATGTCATCCAAGTACACAACAACAAATTTACCAATGAACTCCCGCAGGACTTCGTTCATCAACCACATAAATGTGCTCGACGCATTTGTCAAACCAAACGACATGACCAGCCATTCGTACAAACCCTCGTTTGTTTTGAATGTTGTTTTCCACTCATCTCCCTGTCGCATCCGGATTTGATGATATCCGCTTTTGAGGTCTATCTTTGAAAAATAATTTTCCCCGCTCAGGCAATCCATCAAGTCGTCCATTCTCGGTAGTGGAAACCTGTACCTGATGGTGATTTTATTGATCACCCTGGAGTCTGTACACATCCTCCAGCCTCCATCCTTCTTCGAACTCAGTACTGTCAGAACAACACATGGACTAAGACTCTCTCTCACTAGTCCCTTGTCCTGCAGATCCTGTACCTTCCTTTTGACTTCCTCGTTCTCCTGAGGTGTCAACTTGTATGCTGCCTTATTTGGAAAACTTGCTCCGGGTATGAGGTCAATGTGATGACTCACACTCCGCATCGGTGGCAATGAATGAGGTAGTTTGTCCATGATGATATCAGCAAACTCTCCCAGCAGTTCCTGAATCTCTTCTGGCAAGTCGTCCACTCTTGTGCTTGTCAGGACAATTCTCGGCTTCCTGACAACAAAGAATTGTGGATCCTCATCCTTCTCCAGCTCTGTGAGAATCTCCTTCCTACTCATGAGAAGTATCGTGATGCTAACTTATGGATTTACTTCCTTATCCTTCATCGGCAGCAAAGTGTGTGTTTTCCCATCCTTCTACAAGGTATATGTGTTCATCCTCCCATCATGAACAACATTTCTATCAAACTGCCATGGTCTTCCCAATAATACATGACAAACATCCATGGGTATGACATCACATAGAATTTCATCCCTATAATCACCCATTTTAAAATTAACCAAGCATTGTCTCGTAACACATACCTGGTGTCCTTTCTGTAGCCATGTCACTTTGTAAGGACTCGGGTGTTTGTTCGTTTTCAGCTCCAGCTTCTCCACCATCTCGATCGAAATGAGATTATCTGTGCTCCCACTGTCCACTATGACCTTGCATTTCCAGCCCTTAGTCTTGCAAGTCGTTCGGAACAGTCGACATCTTTGAGTTGTGTCCACCTCTTTCTCTGGTTTCAAAAGAACCTTGTGCACTGTCAGTGACTTCCCACTTCCAGTGTCTTCCTCCTCCATGTCACGCCTCTGCGCCTCAGCAATGTGAGCCCTTCCTCCTCTGTCCATTTTCCTCTCTGGACAGTCCACGGCTTTATGACCATCTTTACCACATGTAAAACATGTGATAACTCCTCCTCTGCCTCTTCGTCTACCTTGGGTACGAGGAAATGTATTGGCATCAGCATATCCTCCTTGCTGATCATCTTGCTGCCTCCTCGGCTCAGAAATCTGTTGCCTTTGCTGTGAGGTTCCACCTCTTTCAGCCTTTCCCTGAGGTCTCCTCCAATCCTCCTTAGGCTTCTGAGTTCTTTCTTGGGAAACTACTTTGCCTCTAGACTAGCTTCTACCTCGCCCTCGCTGTCCCTGCTTGCGGCTCAGCTTTTCTTCGGCTTTCAGAGCCATCTGGTACGCATCCTCAATTGTTCGGATGGTCACCATGCTCAATTCATCCTGAATTTCATACCTGAGACCATTCAGATATCTCGCCACCTTCTCGTCATCACTCTCCCGATGACCAGCTTGAATGTTGAGCCTATAGAATTCTTCGGTGTACTCCTTCACCGTCATCATCTTTTGTCTCAGGTTTTGCATGCGCCTAAACAAAGTGATCTGGTAATCCCTCGGAATAAACTTCGCCTTCATCTTGGCGATCATCCGATCCCAGCTTTTGATCTTTTATTTGCCTTTGGACCGCCTGTCCGCCTGTAGCTCGTCCCACCATAAGGCTGCATGTCCCTTCAACTTCGTGACGGCATGACTTAACTTCTTGTCCTCTTCGATGTCTTCATAATCGAAGTAGGTGACGAGCGCTCGGATCCAATCCAGCAACTCCTCAGCATTTAGACTTCCCTCATAGACGGGAATGTCCATCTTTGTCTTCGAGCTCATTCTCAAAATAGCTCTGATCAACCGCTCTGTTGAACCATCTTCTTTTGAGACCTCCTCTTGGTCATGTCTAGCTTCCTCTTCAATCTCGGGATCGTTGAACTCTCCTGTGTCGGCTCCATGCCTCTGGGTGGTCTCCATATCTTCGAGTCTCGCCCTGAGATCTCATATTTGATGCTCCATTTCTGGATTCCCTGTTGGCCTACCCCTTCTTTGGGCATCCCTGTCCTCACGATCAGGTGACTGCCTTTCTCTCCTAGGCGGCATTATATCTCTTCTGTCTCTGATACCACTCAACACAAGTCGTGAGGATCAGAGTGCTTTCCGTTCTCCTTCCCTTCTCTCGCCTGCAATATATAGACAAGATCTTCGTGCTCTGATACCACTCTGACGCAACCCGCCCCTCAGCGGACGGTCGCTCTCACCAGGACCTTCACCAACCTCGACCCGACGAGCTCCGATGCTCCTCCAATCCCGTATCGGGACCTTATGTCACCCACAGGACACCCTGTTGATCTCCCAGCAATTATCTCAGGAAATCGGGTCTCGCGGAATCGCGAGTCCTGCATGCACGTTCTCGTGCGCTTCCAAATGCCGAACCCCGAGTGTCGATGGTCAAAGTCAACGGCTCGGGATATCGCCCCTCGCGATGTCAACACTTGGTAATTTCAAATCCCAAGCGCCGAAGTGTCGGTCCCATGTGAACATGCCACCTGTATTCCACTATTCTCTGGGGTCCCACTCGACCACGTCACTCAGGACTTCGCGGATCGTGGATTCGCAACACAAGTTGCAATGGTGTTGAAAACCCCGAATGCCGATCCTGCGATGCTCCGGATTCGTGCCACCTGTCCCCCCGACGATCGATGGCTCCCACTAAATCGGGAAATCGCTATTCGCGATCTCGACGTGCATGTAATTCTTGCACTTTCCAACCCCGATATGCCGATACTCTATGGAAATGGGTTCTTTTGTGCACCTATGAGTTAACCCCCTCGCAACTCCTCCATGATCTGACGGTCTGCGAAATTTCTTGACTCCTTCCAACAACTTCAATTCGTCGATTCTCTTCCTCTGAAGAGTTCTCCGCTGCACCAACTTTCCCTTGGTTCAAATCTCTCTTAGGCCTGTTCCTATAGCATGAACGCAGAACTATCCCTCCTGAGCTGAATTCTCTTCGAATCCTTCAGAGACTTTGAGCATGATACCTGTGCTCTCCCTTCAACAACTTTCAACGTGTTGAAGTCTTCCAAGGTCTCTGCTTCCATAGTTACAGCAAACCCGGCCTTTCTTTTCTCAGACTTGCTACTGAGACTCCAGCTCGACCTGCACTCACCTGCATGGTTTCAAACAACTCAACCCGACTCTGGGAAAATGAGAACAAAAGTTCAACTGCCTAGCCTCCTCAACGCACTCTATGCGGAGTAATTCAACTGCACTCTATGCAGGAATCTCCTGGCTCAAGCAGAGAAACAATTGAAACTCATTCTCTCAGGTTACGAACCTGATACGCAATCACATACGCAGCATATAAAAGATAAGCATAAAAAGAAGCAATCATGCAAAAGCATAATATCAACAACACACAGATATCAAACACATCCATGAGATTGAATCAAAGCTTTCTTATTAATTCAATGTCTGTACATGGAGTTCTTCACAGGCTCTCTGCTCTGCTCCTCTTCTCTCAATGCTAATGTTGTTATCAATAATACAATGGAGGGTGCCTATATTCGTTTTCCCTCCTGAAAATGGAACTGTCTAATCTACAACTAACCCTATCTACCAACATTAAAACTATTTAATGCCTCCTTATCTATATTACAATACAAGTGCACTCGGCTTGAATGCCTTCCTTCAAACAACGGCGCAACAATCCCCAAAGCGATTTCAAAAGAAAGCCTATGTACTGCACTGTCCAGCTGTATATTATTTCCCTCTACGCGCTGGCTCGCTTGATGGAGTCGAAGATGCTCCTGCATCATGATGAAAGACATCGGACTCCCCAGGTTTGGCACACCCAATGAATTTTTCGACTTGCGCGACATAGTCAAGCCGCAAACCGAGCAAGACTCATCATGGGCCAAAGAAATAGCTAAGGTAACAGACACTACACTAGGACAGGTGCAACAGTTGATGGAGCACCCGATGAAATATTGGGCTATGTTGCAACAGTTAAGTGTTAGTATAGTTAAGTACTGGGCGCAAGCGGTGGAGAAAATATAGGTTTACTTGGACCCAATGGAACAACATATATTCCCATATGCCAACACGTGCAAGGATCTATTCATCAAGTGGTTGGAATACGAGAAGAGTCACCCACTTAAATTATCTCTTGATATGACTCTTAGAAAAATGATAGAAGAAAGCACCATGTGACGATTTTGTTTTACTTAGTTTCACTTTCGTAGGTATTTTTAGTTAATAATATGTTATAAATAGGAGGATCGACCTATTAGCAATGGTCGATGGTTTCTGCTATGACCCTCATTTTTTTGGTTTTGTTAAGAACTATTTTAGAGATGCCTTTAATTGAGAAGTCCTTTTAGGAGTAGAGACAAGTTGTGTTTTCATCAAATGCATGCATTATTGGATGTGGAGAAGAACTATTTACTATTTTGTCTCATGAATGAACATTGTAATGAGTAAGAGCTACTAAATCTATTGATAAGTTATCTAATGCAATGTTTTACAATTCTTTTCTTTAATGATGAAGATAAGTCGTTGTGTGATTATGTGATTGATGATTAAAGTTGTGTGAATTATTTTACTTACTATTGTCTATTGCATGCATGATTTTCTTCTGATATATTTTATCTCAGAAAGTAATTGGAATATTCGCATGGTTAACGTATTAGTACTAGGCTTTTGGTAGATGATCATTGTCTGCATGCTAGAGTGAGGGTTATCCCGAGCTCATCCTCCTCTCCAGTAGTTAAGATTTTTCCCACTTTGTGAATTAGTTGGTTTATACTGGCTTCATCTTATATCGGTCCCACTTAAGAAATACAAAAGAGAACGTCTGAACTGAAGGAGAGATCCTTCACAAGAAAACGTAAAGCCCATCGATTATTTTGGCCAGATTGCAAGATATGTAGAACCATTCCATTGTTAAACACTGCAGAGTCTAATTGAGCCTCAACGGTGGGTTTGGTTCCTACTGTTGATCTAAATGGATTTAGGACCCCTCAATAGGGTGCTAAAATATCTCCTATATATGTGGGACCTTTCGAGGTTGTGAAAAGGAAAGGACCCATGGCTTATTGACTAGCCTTTCCTAATCCTTTGAAGTGTATGCATGATGTATTTCATGTATCTTTTTTATGAAATTATATTAGTGATCCGTCAGATGTTTTTGACATGATTTATTTACAGGTTTCGGATGAGGGTTCTCTCATGGTGGAGCCAATCCACATTTTGGACCATTGCATTCGATAGCTACAACGTTGACTATTCGATCATCTAGAGGTCCAATCGAACAACTATAGCCCACACTTGGCTACCTGGGAGGATGCATATGAGATGTGTCAACAATTTCCTTACTTGTTTGATAGATTATATATATAGATCTATGCCAAATACATTTATTTACTTGCATTTATATACTATACAAACTTTGTGATGAAGTTTAAAACAAGAGGGGGTGCATGTAAGATATCGTTCTATTTAGCACACTTTTATTGACTTATTCTTTGAGGACACTTACTTGCAAGTGATCTGGTTATGGTACATTACGATTTCATTTCGATTATGGGTTATATATGATGATGATGATGTATTGTGAGTTATTTTTATTTTGATGTATATGTATTGGTAGATGATATTGATGATTTTTCCTGAATGTGTAGGACACATGACAGAATATGGATGTTGATGCCATCTATGGACTTCCTTGGACTCCAGATTGAGTCAAGGAGTAGATTGTATTTTCTTTGAGTATTTAATTTTACAGACATTTGATATATGATTGATTACAGTATGATTTATGTATATGCATTATTGACACTTTTTTTTCCATTGGATGTAGGCTTGATGATGCTTTCTAATCTGACTAACATAAGGACTAAAGGTTCCATCCACATAAGCCATACATTTTCAAGAGAGATGTGGAAGTGTCCATGTCGCAACCTACTATCTCTCCCTCCATGACGAGAACTGTAGGCTAATGATTACCTAGTTCACGAGGTCCACGATGTCATGAAGGTGGAATAAGACAGCCACTCATGAATATTTCTAAGGGGTGCATAATAAGGCATAATCCTTATTCCTTAGAATTCCTTAGTATCTCACAAGGTCGATCGAGTGGAGTGTTGACTCCAAAGGTTGGACAAAC
>JZKD02S1532752.1:588151-615710 GCA_000966675.3 Picea glauca
CATTCCGCTACAACATGATAGCGAGCATCTCAAATGGGACGATTTAACATACTAAAACTAGAGAACAAGCAGCAGAGGCGTAATTAGAATCCTGGACGATGTAACATACTAAAATTAGAGCACTAACAGTAGAGGCGTAATTAGAATCCTGGCTTAACTCGTATTATAATTTATAATACACACATCCTATTGTACTACATAAAACTATAATATTGGAGCTCATAAAGATTTACAATAAAGACGATCCTCATCAATCACATCTTATTGCTATTTTTGAAGTCCTTTTGTAGGCCCCTCTCTCAATGTATGGTCATTTTTTAATCTGGTAACAAGGTCTGCATACTACTCTGTTTTCACATATCATTTGTCGATAACGTAGGTATATGTGTCTTGTGTGGTACAATAAACTAAACTTTAAAAATATCTTTGGTTATTCTCCTCGACCAAATAAACTAAACAAATAATGTTCTTCTTAGGGGAAACGATTTTCGGTCACTGTAAGGCTCTATTAAATGGTGACCCCAAGGATACTATTTTTAATTTCCACTAACTTTTATAAGTAAATTAGATTTGTTTGTTTAGAATTTTTTCATATGAGATTTGTAGATAAGAGGGTGGTTAAGAATAAATTAAATGTTTTTTAGATTTTTTTTAATTTTTTTTTCAAATTTAAATTTAAAATCTTAACTATGTTATATTATAAATAGATGATTGTCAGACAAAATTTATTTATAGTTATATTTTTAAATTTTTTAATGTTTTATTTTAGGTAATTTTGTGAATCTGAAATCCATCCAACTTAAAAGTTTTATCATGCTTTATCCAATCTAAATTATATCCATCTTCAAAGTTTTGTCAATTCTGCATGTCTATTATTTATGGCTTGTGGTTGTATATCTATAATTATAATTACATTATATTTTCATTAGATCCAAGTTAGATTTCCATAAACTTTACATATTCATCCATCTTCAAAGTTTTGTCAATTCAAAATGCCCTTCATCTATGGCTTGTGGTTGTATATGCATATCTATAATTATAACTACTTGGTTGTATATGCATATCTATAATTATAACTACTTGGTTGTATATGCATATCTATAATTATAACTACATTATATTTTCATTAGATTGAATCTAGATCTCCATAAACTCTACATAGTTGTTCAATATATAGCTTCAATGTGATTCTTTTGAGCATTATTTATGGTCTTCATAGTTTCCAGGTCAAAATTGACATTAAGAGGAAACAACTTAGCATTTGCTCTTTTCATGTTTTCAATTGTGAATTTCCACTAAAAAGGTGTAAAAATTCCACCAACTAATTTCACCCATATTAAATCATCTCAAAACAATATTAACTTGTTTTCTCCTGTTTGAATTTTTTAATTACTAAACTCTAAATCCAGTTATGAAAAAATGGTAGAAATTGGAAAATTTTCCTTTAAAATACCATTATACCATTATAGAAGTGTGAAGAAAATTAATATAAAAGCAGGAATCCAATAACTCATCCAAGAAAAGGCCCCACATGATGCTTCCTAATTCTAGAATAGCATTAATATAGCTAAGGTTAATCTTCAATCTTCATGAGCATAGAAAATAGCCATCATCATTGATATGCTTGACTCAACAAAATGGTGAAATGATCTAAAGTGATTATAAGGCACCATTGATTGTAAGGCACCATTAAAGGGTGACCTTGTTAAGTTGAAAAATGGTGGAGGGCCATTATTTGTATTCAACAATTCACAACCAATTCACTCATGAGATTTGCCAAAGTTCTGGGTGATTATGTTATTGAGAAAAAATTGAATTTAGTTTTCATATAAAATAATAGTAGTTGTAATTATTGGAGATGATGCAAGTGTGGAAATTCAATTAGTTTAATTTCAAGAGTATATTGTTGGTTAAATTAGTCATAACTGTAGAAGTTGGAAGGTTGAAAAGTAAGAGTCCTAGATACTACATTCTATTAGCATTTTAGAGTTAATATAAGAAACAGTGGTACTCTAACTATTCTATATTTTCGATTTTTTTCATAAATATTTTTTATTTAATTTTGCTAGAAATCAATTAAAAAAGTTGAATATACAGATTTGAGTGGTTAATTCTGTATAATCTAGATACCCAAAAAAAATTCAACAAAGTGAATCCTCCCTTACTTTTAACATAATCACAAACCCATCTGTATATAAGTTTATACTTAGTACAATCTTAAAGTCCACACCCCAATATTATGAAGGTTATGGAACACTTAAAGCCTAAACTTCTTACCAATGAAAATATACTTAATGAGAGGAGGCGCACACCATACCATATTACAATTCTATTTAAAGTTTTCAGGTTTTTTATTTCGGTTTTTTCAAATTCGAGGTTCTAGAGTTAAAATCTGACGGATTCTTTCACGTACATGCTTTCTGATTGCTTAAGTAACACAATTCTTAACAATAACTTGGCAAGCTATCAAAGAAGGGACGGGTTTCTCGTTATAACTCTACCATATTAATGCTACGGTTACTCGTAGGTTGATTTTAACGTCTTTCCTCTCATCATCTTAGCCAAGTATCGTACGCAAAGGATTCTTTCTCCGTAATTCGAATTTCGTAATATGACATCCATTTCGTAGTTGAGTGATAAGGACACCACAATGAAACTTATCCTATAATTTATTTATTTCTTTTAGTGGTCAACTATGTATATACAAGGTTTTTGAAGTTATCTAACCATAGACCTTCTTTTATAGTGCTTTATCCAAAAAGCCTCCAAAAACAAAAGCATATATTTTACATTAGTGCTTAAAGTAAACATTTCTACTTTATTGATTATAAATTATTTATTTATTTATTTAGATTATATCCTATAATATATTTATTTATCTTACCATATTTTTCTTTTACTAAAATTCTTTTGTAAACATTGAATAGTTTTGGAGATTCTGTCAAAGAAACCCCTTTCCTAGCGCTCTACCCAAATAACTCAAAAACTAGTATATTCTAACATAATGCTTAAAAAATAAATTCATATCTTATTATATCCCGTAAAATAGTGCATATGATTATCCCTTTAATCCATAACATGTTTCTTTATAACCCTTAATGCCTAACCATGATATCCTTGTTCCTTAATTTTTATTAACCTCAACTTAACACCTATAAAAATGAATATTGTTATTTCAATCATCTATTATAATTATAACCATTAACCTTTAATTAGGAAAAACTATAAACTCGATGATTACAAACTCTGATAACCTTCTAAGCATCATAATAGCTAAACTTAAGTTCTATACTTTATAATCTTTAAACCTTATATAAATTATCCCATTGTGAACCCCACATTCTAAACCTTACGAATCTTATCATCATTAAACCTCACTGTATAAATTATTAATCCTTATGATTATTAATAGCTAGTTACTCTATTTTCATTTCAACCTTAATTTATCTAACCCTTAAAATTTAGTCTTTATAATTTCTAACCCATATAACATTTTATTATTTATATCATTGTTAAAAACTAACTCTTAAAAACCTTAACTTTTAATACTAAACCTAGGACTCTTAACTCTTAATCTTTATAATTCATAAAACTTAACACCTATAACCTCTAACCTTAATCCTCAAACCTATAGCCCTTAATAAGTAATTATAAATTTTAATCCTTATGACCATGACATGTATAATCTATATAACTAGTAGTTTGCTATAATTCTTATGAATCCTGACTTCTAAACATATTATCCCTATAACCCACATCCCTTGACCCCTCTATAACTTCTTTAATAATAAACATATATATAAGACCTAATAGAATCTATATCTCATTACATTTTTAAGCAATAACAATTGATCTTTATAACATGTCCTGCTTATCGTCTCTATAACCCATAATTTTTAAGCCCCTAATCATTAACTCTTAAACCCTATAATGTTTAACCCTTTTAAACTCTATGAATGTTAATCGCTAACCCCTATGAACCTCAACCCTACAATATCTAATTCTTAGAACATTTAATCATTATAGCCCTTAACTCTTTCCACTTAATCTCTATAATCCCTAATTATTAATCCATATATAAATCCTAACACCTAACCTTTATAACACCTAACTCATATAATTGTTAAAATCACCAATACATTTTTCATAAATTAAAATTACTAATAAATATTTCTTCTAATAACCAACAAATTTTTATAAATTAAAATTACTAATAAATATTTCTTCTAATCACCAACACATTTTTCATAAATTAAAATTATTAATAAATATTTCTATTGTTAAGACATAATCCTTCTAAACCCTAAAATCCATAATACATATAACAAAAATCTCTTAACCATTATAATTCCTTATACCTTTAAACTATAACACTATATATAATAATTATAATAAATAATTCATAAATAATGACTATAATAAATAATTCATAAATAATGACTATAATAAATAATTGGATCGTATCGACAATCATGAAATGAATCCGCATACTGCAATTATTCGATACTTAGCAAAACCTTTATTACCATTCTCTTACATCATGATAGCGAGCATCTCGAGTGGGACCGGGTAACATACTAAAATTAAAGCACCAGTGGCAGAGACATAATTAGCATCATGATAGCGAGCATCTCGAGTGGGACCGGGTAACATACTAAAATTAAAGCACCAGTGGCAGAGACATAATTAGCATCCTAATTTAAGGAGTTTATGGTAAACTCAGTGGGCAATTAACAAAATATAATTTATAATACAAATAATATTGTACTAGAATTAGAATTAGAGCAATAGAGAACTAGCAGTAGATGCATAATTAGCATCGTGGTTTAAGGATATAATGAACAAATTATAATTTATAGTATATAGGTAGTATTGATTGGTTAATTGGATGTAGTTTGGATGGTTGTGAGGAATGAATGTTATCCTCAAAATAATTCAATTTTGATAATGACATGATTAAAGTTCAAAATAAATATGTTGTAATAACTTAGAGCTTATATGTATTGGAATATCTTTATTCAAAATTGAATAACAAAGCAATTACTATTTTAAAAGGAAAAATATTCCTTAATATAAAAAAAAAATCTTATTATATTTATTATATTTTACAACATCACTAAATAAACTAAAATAAATTTGTATATACAATAATAATAATAACTTATAAAAATTTACGATAAAGAGGATCTTCCTCATCAGTCACATCTGATTGCTATAACAGTGAGCTAAACCTTTTTAAGTCTTTTTGTCTTTGGGGTTTTGTAGGCCGCTCTCTCAATGCATAAGTTGGTACGAGAGAACAAGAATCAAGTGAAGCCTCTACTAGTTATTGCCAATTTTTTTTAATCTAGTAACCAGGTGTCCATGCTACTATGTTTTTACCTATCATTTGATTTTGTTGAAAGTGTATCAATAACATAGGTATACATGTCTTGTCCATGGTCTAATAAATTTAATTTTTTAAAATTTTCAATATTATAATAATAATAATATTGAGCCTCAAATTTTATTCCTGAACTTCATACTAATGAAAAACACTTAAAACACTTAACTCCGGAGGCTATCATATTACAATCATTTTTAAAGTTTTTTTTAAGTGTTTTATTTTCATTTGTTCAGATTTTTTCATTTGTTCAAATTCAAAGATCTTGGTTAAAATCCAACAGATTCTTTTACATTTATTGTACAAGCTTTTCAATGATGCTTAAGTAACACTCTACCATATTAATGCTAGGGTTTCTCCTTATCACTCTGACATATGAATGTCAAAGTTCCTCTCCATCATCTTATTCAATTAGGTGTTTCCCATGTAGTATGCTAATGACAATGATTAGTATCAATTTGGAAAACACTTTTCAGTGCTCATTACAATAATGCAATGCAAGCTTACTTGGAGTCCAATTATGCTATCCTAATTTGTAGATTTTTTATTAATATTATAAAATAAATTATATTGTTTACTAATATAAATATTATAAAGGAAATTAATTCTTATATATATATATAAATCTAAATCTGGGTTTATCTATTTGAAAGGAATTTGGTAAAACCTATTATTCATTATTAAAAATTTATGTCTATGTAGATTATAGTCAATGGAAATTCTACTTCATTTTATGTTCAACTTGGTTTAGGATTACACTCATTTAAGAATTAGATGGAGATGGTGCTCAATTTTAATTGTGTCTTTCAATGCAATGCATATATGAGCCTGGCTTACAATATTTGAACATTTAGTTTTTAAATATAACAACTATTAAAAAAATGATTGAATTTAACATATAACCACTCAAGAAATGATTAAATAGACTTTATAAAGTATGGTTGTGTATGAATGATTTATACAAAGTAATACATGAAAATCGTCATAGGTATAAATATTTATTGTCTAATATAAGAAGTAGCCCATAATCACATGCATTGATTTGTCTTTCCTATATTGAAATTTGTTTTGTTGAATATGTATTTTTTAATCCCTAACATCTTCTTTATACATCCAAGTGAACATGCTTCACACCCAATATTTTTAGTTATTCAAGTTGGACTTTAAACTCAATCGATTTTATTTTTTTATATGTAAAAAATAATTAATAATAATTGTATTATATTATAGTTTTAATGACCCACAATTGAATCCAAGTTTACTATAGTTCATATTCATAGTCTTAGATAACAGCTATAGATTGAATTTTTGTTCCATATAAATCGATTTTCCACTCATTTACATTGTTGTCTTATTGATTTTCTCCTTGTTATTACTCCAATGCTTTGACATATTAAAAATATTATCATTACTCCAACGCTTTGGATACATATTAAAAATATTGTCAATATCTTTAGAGGTTAGAGTTTGGTCTTGTTTCTTTTAGTCAAACTCTTGTAACCTATTAAAAATATTATCAATATCTTTAGAGGTTAGAGTTTGGTCTTGTTTCTTTTAGTCAAACTCTTGTAGCCTATTAAAAATATTATCAATATCTTTAGACGTTAGAGTTTGGTCTTGTTTCTTTTAGTCAAACTCTTATAGCCTAAAGTATTCAAAGTATTTTTTATTTGGCTTCCCTAATATCGCAATGTTTGTAGCCTATTAAAAATATTATCAATATCTTTAGAGGCTAGAGTTTGATCTTGTTTCTTTTAGTCAAACTCTTGTAGCCTAACATATCCAAAAGATTTTTCATTTGGATTCCCTAATATCACAATGGAATCATGTACAACTTATATTCACTTCCCATTTACAAGGGTAATTTGCAAGGGATTAATTGTGATGCTTCTAATATTTCCAATATTTCTAATATGGATGTTGTTTTCTTTTAGTTAAAGTGATGATTTTTATCTTTTCTGGTAGAGTGAATTTCATCTATTTAAATCATCATTTTGCATTAGATCATAACAGTTCATAGACATGCATATTCCATATGTTTGGGCCTTGTGTTATATAATTAAAAGAGGAGTTTCATATTGGGCCTTGTGTTATATAATTAAAAGAGAAGGTTAATCATTATTGACATTAAAAATAATTGTACTTTTGTTTTTATTTTTTTTAATTTGTTACTTATGATAAATTTATCTAATATCTATTCAATTTCAAAAAAAAATTAATCCTACTGTCATAATCAACTATAATATCTTTAATTACAATTCAAAAGAAAAGAAAGGAAAATGGGAAAAAATAAATAGATTGGAAAAATGAGCATGGCAAAGACAAAATCACTCAACTCCATAACTTTAACTATAGCTCTCAAATATGAAAATTTTCCTATAACTATAGAAAACAGCACCGCTTAAGCTCTATTTTATTCTCATCGAAGCCAAATAAAACTCATTTTCTAAGACTATTTTCTTGTTGATGAATAGAGGTATATGCGACTGCCATTGCATAATATTTATATTATTATTATAATATTTCCTGGTTTCTCAATCTCCATTGACTTATTGGTTTTGATTGCAATCACAATGTACAATATTTAACATTTAGTTTTCCTGTGTCATATGCCTTTTTTAAGAAATTATTAAAGTTACTTTACCTGCACCAAAGTTGCAAACATGTTGATCAAAATAGTTACACACTTCTAAAATCAGGATTACAAATTTTCAAAAACCACACCAAAATTATAAATATCTTGGACAAACTAGTCACAAACTCCTAAAAATAGAGTAGTCTAAACGTTCTACCTTTTGGGAGTTTTCTGGTGACTTTTTCTGTTTTATTTTGTTCGAAATTCCACGAGGAATGGTTAGATCTGTAGATTCGAGTGGTTAAGTTTGTATAATCAAAGTGCCTCGGGGGTTTTTCAACATGCTGAATCTATTTATGCATCCAAAAATACAATTTAAAGAATAGAAAATAACAATTTTGTCCAGATTTAGATCGCCAAATTCCAACCAAAAAACCTAAAAGATAAAATGTTTAACCACCACCCCTAAAAATAATATCACAAACTCCCAAAAACAAAAATTTTGGTTATCATATTTTTATATCAAGGTTTATCATGTTGGATAAAATAGTTACGAACTCCTGTAAAATGGGCCAAATTCGTACAAAAACCTCCTAACACGATGGCTTTATCAATTATTTATATGTATGGTTTTATGACATGGTTATGAAATCCATCCTAATAAACATTATATCTGTTGAGCCATAATGGACTCGGTAACTCCATTTTAACTCACTCTCTTTCTCCCATTTTTTTTCTCCATAATTTTGCTTTTCAGATCATTTGAACAGTTATGAATACCGAAATTAAAGTGATTAAATTGATATACAAACCAACAAATAGCTAAATGCAAAGGGCCTACTAGGGATCGAGCTAGTGACCTATATATTTGAAATCAAAAGCTATACCTATTAATAAAATTCAATATATTTTACAATAAACAAATACTAATAAAATATTTAATATTATATTAATTTAAAAAATTAAATGATTTTTAATAAACTATTTTATCTTTAACTTATCTTTCATTCTAACATTATAACACAAAAAAAATCCAATTTATCAATATTTTCAATTTTTTTTTTTAATCCTTCTTTTCTAATTGAATATTTTTACTTATCTCTTTTATATGTGTAGGCATCAATAATGTACTTGGTTCACTAATATTATCCATCATTATAATTCTATTATATAAAAGCATCATCATAGTTTACTATTATAAGAAAACCAAACCAGATTATTTATTGTGTGGTACTATACCACCAATAGCATTTATGGAGATTGGGATCTTGGTTTTGAAATCAACTTAGTAAATGGTTAATGTAATATTATTCATATTAAGTAATTAGAAAAAAAATGTTTTATCTTCCTCGTCACAACACAATTTAATAATTCATTTTCGAGGTGTAGGACAGTATGTGACAGAGTGTGTTATTAAGTCATTCTGTGTTGTTAAAGTCATCGGTTGGAAACCTGCGGGGACAAAAAAATCCAACCATGTTAAGGGTTGGTGTGGCTCAGGCCGGGTGCGATCCCCGGGTGATTTTGACAGCTTAGATGCCCATGAGTCACGTTTTCTCAAGCCACAGGTTAATCGCGTAACCAACAGGTCCCGCACAAATTAACAAACAAAAAACACAATCTAATAATTCATTGTCATTATCCAGTTTGTTTTTGTTTCTCTCAAGTAGCTTAGAATAATTCCCCTACATTTTTTCTACTAAACCATAATTAATTTCTCTTAAACATTGAGATGAGGATTTGAGGATGGAAATTCAACAAGTTTAAGATTTAATATTCCTCAATAAAGCATTTGATGATTACATTATTTTAATAAGTGGAGTATTTTTATGGTTACACATTTCTTTTATTTTAAACCTAGCTCATTTAGATTATCCTCCTTGCAAATATAATATTAAAAAATTTCCATCATGCTTCAAACTTTTGGCTTCTACTTTTTATGGTGGTTAATGGACATCTGTGTTAGTTGGTGTTTAAGCTTTTACAAAGAAAACACATGGAAATAACACTACATTGAAGTTAGCCTATAGAAAGGTAGTATTTAATTTCCAGTGAGTCCTATGAGTAGATTAGATGTGTTTGTAGGATTTTATTTTTTTTTTTAATTCCAATTTCGAATCTCTATATATGAGGTTTGTGTATAGAAAGATGGTATTTATCTTTAGATTAATATTTTATAGAGTTTATCATTCATAATTGTTTTTTTTCCTATAGTTTAAGTAGTATAGTTATTAATAGAGAATTCCTAAAACTCTCAAGAAAGATTTCAATTCTAACTCTGTCATCTTAATATGTTAAGGTTTAAGAGGCTGATTTGAACCAATTATTCCATCCATCATTTTTTCCAATTTGGTGCTCTACTATCCATGTCGTGAGATTACATCAAAAGAAATAATTCTTACAGAACTCTCATACCTTGTTGATTACATTTTGTGTAATGCAATTTTACCACGGGCCAAATATTTTGACTTACTGCCTAGAGTTTGAGTAGTTTAAAAAACATCATGTTTAAGGGTGGATGGTAAATTCAACCCTGAGGATTTAATTTTTGTGTGTAACTTATAGTCAATGAAAATGATTATATGATTGGTTTGAGCTTATACATCTAAAAATTAGATGTAAATAATTTGTAAGTAATCAATATAGTTGGTTTTAAATTGGTTGAACCATTCTGGTTGAAGGTATGCAGTAGATAGGGAAATAATACATCACAAATTCAAAATGGATTCTCTCTCTCAGAATTACCCTCAACTTATTAAAAACAAGAGTGAGACCATAGAACTCAGCTCTAAATTTTGACCCAATTTCTCATGTGTATAAGGGTGAGGACGCAGACTTGATTGATTATAAAAATGAGGATGAAGACTTAATTGGTTTGGAAACCATTTGGACACTTCTTGATTTTTTGTTACTTAATTATAAATGAAATTATATTACTTAAAAATTAATTGTAGTTCATTTATTAGTTCTCTTTCTAAAAAAAATTATTTGTTACCTACAGATTAATTTGTCAATCTGAAATCCATTCAACTTGAAATCTCCATAAAACTTACATGAGAGTTCAATATCCTTCACTTCAGTTCATGTAATCGATTTGCAAGCATTACTTATGATCTTTGCCATTTAATTTTCCGATTGAAATTGAAATGTATAAATATTAAAAAATTATATGTTATAAAACATCTTTTACATAAAACTTATAAAAAATGATTAAAATTACCTTAAGAAAATTTGGCTCARACAAACATTGCAAAAACATGTGTCAAATTAATCACCAACCAATAAAATTAGTATTTGGTTATGATACACAATAGGACTAGGATCTGGTTATGCATGTTTGGTTACATTCTCACCATGTGCATGTTTGATTAGTTTTTTTTGTAATTTGGATGCTTGAAGATGTGAGCTAGGAAGCAACTTAGTGCTTATTTCCATGTTTTCAACTATGAATTCCCACTAAGAGAAGGTAAAATTCCCACCAACTAATTTTGTGTGTATTAAATCATCTCAAAACAATATTAACTTCTTTTCTCCTTATTTGTTAATTTGTTTTTTTTTAATTACTAAACCTTATATCCAATAAAATTAACTCCAATGGAGAAGTTATTTGTTATCATCATGCAATGGTTATTTCCCAGTTATGAAAAAGTTGTGACAATGGGAAAATTTTCCTTTGAAATACTATTATAGAAGCTTGAAGAAAATTAATACAATAGAAAATTTATAATAGCTCATCGAGGAAAAGGCTCCACATGATGCTTCCTCGTTCTAGCATAGGATTAAAACAACTTTGGTTGGTCTCCTAGAGAATAACAAAGATCCATCATCATAAATATGCTTGAGCCATCAAAATGGGGTAATGATGTGTAGTGATTTTAAGGCTCCATTAAAGGGGGAAATTATGTTCAGTTCAAAAATGGTCAAGGATCACTATTTCTACTCAAAGATGAACAACAGCTTCTGTAATGTCCCACCGTTACGAAAACACGTGACGTACAAAATGTCACAAAAAAAAAATGAAGAAAAACATCATTAGAGATCAGTGGCTTATAGATAGGGGGAGAAGCCCTAAGGAGAATTCACCCTTTTCCATTGATGTAAAAGGGGGAGAAAAAAATGGAGGCATGGAAACAAAGAGAAAATGCATGAAGACAAGGGGAGCCAGCATGAGCATGAGAAGTGTTGTGTCTAAGTGTTTCCATCAATGCCAAAGGTAGAGATTGTTGAAAGATTAGTTGTTGAAAGATTGGTTTTCATTGAATTGTTGAAAGATTAGCTGTGATTGATGTCAAGGATTGGTGGGAGACTTACTATGAGCAAAAGGAAACTGAGGAATCTGAAATATTTTTGGTTGCACCCACTTGGGATTCTTTCAGGAATGTTATTAAGGAACAATACTACCCTATTGGAAGCTACAATGACCAGTGTATGAAATGAACCACACTACGATAGGAAAGGGACCACATAGTACCAGAGGTCACAAATATCTTTGATACCTTGCGCACCAAGTTGGTTATCAAAGACTCCAAACGATATTTGGTTCTCAAGTATTGCACCGTCTGCATAGATACATTCAAACATAAATGGAGTTTCTAGACATCTCATCATTAGGTGCGGCTTATCGATATGTTATCAAAATCAAGAAAAAATTTAAACAAAACAAGTGGGAGTTTGGATCTACAAATTTCTCATAGAAGAAGCAGGGAAAATCTATCCCTAACCCACAAAAAAGGACAGAGAAACAATAGACCCCCTCAAGAAAATCAGTCCAAGTCTTTAACAAAGAAGGGTAATAAGAAGATGAAGAAAGACATTGGAAAGTGGTGTAAATTCCATAAAATCCACTAGCATAACATTGATGAATGTCACTCGAAGAAATCATTAGTGGTTGAGCTGGAAGCCTTAGATCTAGAGGCAAGTTCCAACTCTGAATAATATCCACACAAGGCGAAGTAGATAATTGATGCAAAACACAGTGCCACTGTCACCACCACCAAGGTCCATCCAAGTGAACCAAAAGAACCAGAGGAAGGTGAACTCATTTTTCACTCACATATATGGGTGAAGGGTGCTCCACTGCATTTCATTATCGATAGCGGAAGTCAAAATAACATCGTATAAAGAAAGGTGGTCAAGCAGTTGAACTTGTCAACGATACCATACTCGCATCCCTACACCATCGACTAGCTCCTCCAAGGCAAAGATCTCTGCGTCAGCCAATAGTGTTGTTTTCCCTACAACATCAACCCTTCAAGGATGAGGTATTGTGTGATATTGTGATGTTATTTTAGGCCAACCATACTTTTGGAAATGACATGTTGTATATGATTCTAAACCTTGCAGTTTTATTATTACTTTGGGTAGAGAATTGTACACAATACCAGAGGTGGCTCCACCTACCTCCATTTCTTTGATCTCTTCTAAGCAATGCAGGAAGGTCATTTCCCAGAATGGGATTTTTTTCTTCTTTGTGATTCGCTCTCAAAGTGAATAAAAGGTCACAGCCACATCCATGGCCTCTACAAAGGGCCTCTCCACACAGCAGAAGCAGGTGGAAAAGATCGTGGAAGATTACAAAGGCATCTTCTCTGCACCCATCGAGGCACTGCTACACAGTTAGGTCAAGCATTCAATCAATCTAACCCATGGTGCACCTCTACCCAATGGACCAGTCTATCGCTTCTCTCTCATGGAAAATGAGGAAATCAAGTGACAGCTCCAATATTTTCTTCAAAAGGGCGCATCTAACCCATCTCCTCACCCTGCGGGAGCCCAATTGTACTCATGCAGAAGAATATGGGACTTGGTGACTTGGTATTGATTACAGGGCCTTAAAGAAAATCACAGTCAAGAACCGGTACCCAATTCCCCAAATTGATGACCTTCTTGACTATCTCAAGGGAGCCAAGTTTTTCAGTAAGAATGACCTAAAGTCTCACTACCACTAGGTCCCAATAGAATAGACCGATGTATGAAAGACTACTTTCAATTCCAAAGAAAGTATTTTCAAATGGCTAGTCATGCCCTTTGGTTTGACAAATGCTCCAGCAATGTTCATGAGATTGATGGATGATACATTGCATCCTTTCACCAATTCTTTTGTGCTGGTATATTTGGATGATATCCTCATCTTCAGCAAGAATTGGGAAGAACATTTGCAGTATATTCAACAAGTCCTTCACACTCTACGACAATATAAGCTATATGCTAACTTGGAAAAATGTTCTTTCGGCGTGAACAAGGTCCAATACCTAGGCTACATTATTGATGAGTATGGTGTGCATGTGGATCCAGCCAAGATCCAAGTCATTTGTGATTGGCCATCCCCGATCACACTAACCGAGCTTCAAATTTTCTTAGTAGTTGCCAACTTTTATCGCAGGTTCATGTTGGTATTCTCCCATATTACATGGGACCTCATCCAAGTGACCAAGGGTGGTGGTAAGGTAAATTTTGTGTGTGTTAAGTCACAAAAGAAAGCATTCAATGATCTAAAAATCACTTGTGCTCAGATTTGGTACTCTCCTTACCCAATCTGCAGCAACCTTTTGAGATTGAGATTGATTCATCGGACTATGTCGTGGGCGCAGTTATCACTCAACATGGTCATCCACTGGAATATCATAGTGAAACACTATCATATGTCATCCGTAAGTACCCCACCTATGACAAATAAATGTATTCCCTTGTACAATCCTGTCAACAATGGAAGCACTACATTCTTAGGAAGGTGAGAGTCATCCACATTGATCACAAGCCTCTGTAGTTCATGCAGACACAAGGAAAATTGTAGAATTACCACCATCAAAAGTGTTCCACATATTTGCAGTAGTTCCATCTCAACGTCAAATATAAGGCAGGGAGAACCAATCATGTCACTGATTGCCTCAGTCAACCTCCAGTTGCATCCTTAACCATTGTTCTCCATTCATGTGCCCATGAGGCATCTGAGTGGCCCCAACTCTACAAGAGTGATCCTGACTTCTCTACCACTTACCAAATGTTGGGAATAGGCATGACTGTGACTAACTTTCATCTTTCAGACAGACTATTATGTCATCTGGGCCAGCTTTATTTTCCTTCAATTTAGCATGTGAAGTTGATTTGGGAAGCTCACTACATTCAGATGGAGAGACATTTTGACACAAAAAATACCATGGAAGTACTACAGAATAATTTTTATTGGTCGAAACTACACCAAGACATCAGCAAGTATATCAAGTCATGCATTGCCTGCATCATTTCCAAACCAACCACTAAGAAGAAAGTCATGTACACCCCTCTGCCTACTTCCGACATGCCATGGGAACACATCTCAATGGAATACATGTCGGGACTTCCTTCAACCAAGAAGATAAATGACTGTGTTTTTGTAGTGGTTGATCAGTTTTCTAGGATGTCCATCCTAACATCTTGCAAGAAGAAAATCACAACAAACGCCATTTCCAAGCTCTTCTTCGAACAGGTGTGGGTACACTTTGGGATACCATAGACCATCATATTAGATCAGGATAGTAGGTTCCTAAGCACATTTTGGTTTATCCTTTGGTCACTTTTGGACACCAAGATCACCAAATCCACCACCTTCCACCCCCAAAATGATGGCCAGATAGAGGTCGTCAATAGAATGATCATGCATATCTTGCACATGTACAACTCTAAACATCCGCACACATGAGATAAGAGTCTTCCCTATTTTCAACATAGCTACAACAGAGCCCTTCATAGCTCGACTGACCATAGTCCCTTTTAGGTGGGGTTGGGATTTCAACCATTGAGTCCCATTGATGTCACGCTGCCCCTTGCATCCACACAGGAAGATTCATGCCATGATCAACTTAAGGCCAACAAAGACACCAAGTTTATTGAATGGATTTATCACATTTGGCAACAGATCCATGATATTTTACAGAAATCCAATGCTAAGTACAAAAAGTGCCATGATCAACACCAGATGTTGCACAAGTTTCAAGTGGGAGACAAGGTTTGGTTGCAATTGTAGAAAGAGAACCTTACAAGACCCCATTGGAAGCTTCGTCCACTTGACTATGGACCTTACACCATCACCAAGGTTATGGGTGACAATGCTTTTGAGCTAAGTATTCTCCCATTCCTTGGCATGCACCCAATGTTCAATGTGGACATACGTCAACCATACTTCCCACCATTATTGGACACATCGGATATCGCAGAGCAGTTGACACTGAAAGATATCAACCCTGATTGGATGCAACAGGAATTCATTGATCAGATCATGGACACTCATATTAAGGGTACTCCCCAACAGAGGATCTAGCTTTATCGGGTTGTCATATCATGGAAACTACTGCACCAACACAAGTGACTCACTCAGGGCCAAGTTCAGCAGATGTTTCCCCATATCATGGGGGTGCTCAACAAAATGGAGGCCATTTCTTCCTAAGGGGGGAGGATTGATCTAGTTGGATATTGGTTTCCACTTGTATATCTTGCAAAGTTTGTTCCATCTAGAGGACCTAAGTACAACACGTTGCTTCCGCAATATATTTTTCATTTGTTGTAGACAATGATATTGATGATTGTTTCTTGCTTAACTAGGATACTAGACACTCGCCCAAATAGAAATTTTCTCCACATGTACTTCTTCTATCGTCAATGCTTCTATCCCAATCTACATATGTATAAGAAACTAGAGATAGTGAATTTCCTTTTGGATACCATAACCCATAGTATTTTGTTGCTTTGAGATATTTGAATATTCTCTTTATTGCCATAACATGTGTTTCCTTTAGTGTTGCTTGAAATATTCTTACCTGTTCAACTGCTTACATCACATCATGTCTTGATAATGTCACATAGAGAAAGTTGACAATCATTGATCTGCATCCTTGGATTCATCTTCTTTGCTCAACTTGCAACTGGTTTTCATAGGAGTACTTGTAGGCTTACAATCTTCCATTCCAAACATTTTTAGCATTTCTTTGATATAATTGGTTTGTGAAATAAATATACTTGTATTACATTGATATATCTAAAGTCCCAAAAAGAAATTCAAATCACCAAGGAAAGACATTTCGAACTCATTATGCATGTATTTATCAAACTTATGACTCATCCTGTCATCATCGCTTCCAAAAATAATGTCATCAACCTAAACTTCAATTATTAATATGTTATCCTGATATACCTTTATGTAGATATTATTGTCTACGTTGCATTTCCTGATAGACCATGCAGTGCTTTATTCAACCTACAAACATAATCTTCCCTTTCTGACAACTAAAATCCTTCTTGCTGCTCAATGTAAACTTATTCTTCTAACTCTCACTTTAGGAAGGTTGATTTCACGTCCATATGATATACATTGATCTTCTTCCAACACACATAAGCCAATATTAATATAATTGCTTCCATTCTAGCAACCGGGAAAAACATTTCTTCGAATTCTATTCCCTCAACCTGGGCATACCCTTTGCATACTAGCCTTTCTTTATTTTTGGTTACATGTCCACTCTCATTCAACTTGTTTTGAAATACCCATTTTGTGTCAATCATGTTCTTGTCTTTCGGTCTAGGAACCAGTTCCCATGTGGCATTCTTCTCTATCTGATCCAATTCTTCATCCATAGCCTTGATTCAGTGTTCATCCTTGTTGGCCTCTTCAAAATTGCTTGGTTCAACTGTAGATAACAATTCTAGGTGTTTTTGTTCTAGTGAAATTATTCTTCTTCAGGTTTTAACTCCTGCATCTTTATTCCCAATAATCTATTATTGTGGATGATTTTTCTATATTCGTCAGCTAGGTGTCTTAGGAGGTATTTGTTGCTAATATTCCTCTTGTTCTTCTTCTAGTTTCTCTTCATATTCTTCTTCTTCTTCTACTTCTTCTTCTTTTATATCTTCCTCATCATCCTACTCTTCTAATCCTTTTCTTCCTTCTTTGTCCTTCTATACATTTGTCTCATCAATCGTTACATTGATGCTTTCCATGATTTTGTTGAGTCTTGGATTGAAACATTTATATGCTTTTATTTTTCTTGAATACCCAACTAGTATGCCTTTATCAACTCGGGAGTCAAATTTTCCAAGCCTTCCATCTTGTCTTTCGATATAACATTTGCTTCTAAATACTTTGAAATGCTTCACATTTTCCAGTCTTCCTTTCCATAAATCATAGGGAGTCTTATCATTGTTACTTCTGAGAATTCCTCTGTTTAGGATGTGAACCTCTATATGAACTACTTGTGCCCAAAATATGTCACTCAACTTGAATCTTTCAACATGGTTCTGGCCATTTCCTGTACTATTATATTCTTCCTTTCTACCACTCCATTTTATTGAGGTGTATTGGCTATCAATAATTGTCTCTTTATTCCACGTTCACCACTGAAATCCATGAATTATTTTGATGTAAAATCTCCTTCATTGTTTGATATCAAGAACTTGATTTTCAAATCCATCTCGGTCTCAACCATCTCGTTGTATATCTTGAAGTGCTGAAATTTCTCTGAATTCTTCCTGAGAAAAAAAACTACAATCATTCTTGTGTAGTCATCAACTAGTAGAATCAATGAATGTTCACCATTTAATCCCTTTGATTTGTAGGTCTACATAGATTAGTTTGTACAATATCCAATGGTTTTGTTGTGGAGTACTATTTTGATTTGAACTTGGTCTGTTTTCCTTGTAGATAATGCTCACATAGAGTATTTGATGGCTTTGAGATCTCAGGCATTTCTTTTACTGCTTCCTTTCATCTGATTTTGACAAGGTTATCAAAGTTCATGTGACCCATCCTTCTGTGCCAAAGCCAACTTTCATTTTCCTTTCCTAAGAAACATTTTTCCCTTCCAATCTCATTCAGGACATATATGTTGTTTGGGGTTCTTATAGTTGTAGCCACCACTTTGCATGATCCTTATTTTTTGATCTTACATTTTTCCAAGTCAAACAAAATTTTGTGTCCTTGATCATACATTTGGCTGACACTCAGAAGATTGTGCTTCATATCTTCGACCAGTAGAACATTTTCTACCTTGACATCTTTCCTCCCAATATTGATTGTGCCTCTACCTATTATACTAGCTGAGTTATCATTTTCAAATGAAATTGATCCATCTCTCTCCTTCTTAAGACTTTGAAACATGTTCTTGTCACCGGTCATATGCTTCAAACAATTGTTGTCAACATACCACCCACTTTTCTTCTGTTGGGCTTGTAGAGAAAGTGAGCATTCTTTAGTGTTGAAATGATCATGCTTTATTATCCATATCCTTTGTGGTTCTTGCTTATGGTTGTTTCTATTATGCTTCGGTTCCTTTGGAGGAACAGTCAATCTACAATCTTTGGCCAGGTTTCCAAATTTGTTGCACTTGTAGCATTATATTTCATTACTTAGTGAACCAAAATTGTTCTGATTTATGTTATGTGCTTCATGTGACTCTCTAGGATAATTCTTGTTTGAATGGCCTTCATAGTTTCTTCTCTTCTTGGCATAGGCTCTACAGTTTGCAGCTTTCTGGACAAAATTGTTACAAGAATAGCATAAACCAAGAAAAATAGTTTGATACCTGGATGTAGGGGGTATTCTAAATGGTGTTTCTCTTATGAGGCCTTCTTATTCTTGAGATGTTGTTGATTGTTGGTTCTATGTTCAGAATCTTCTCTGTGGTCCAGTTCCTCTGTGATTTTATTCTTGAGTACCTCTCACTATTTCTGCATAAGTGCTTTGTTCAGCTTCATGTTATGTTTTGTTGGATCTTGAACCTTTCTCAGTCTTCATCTGGTTGTATCCTAGCCTAGACCTGTCATAGTATGACCTTCGATTGTTGATGATATCATCCGATATTTTGGTGTTATTTTGTTTCATATCTTTCTTCTGAAGATCTTTTCTTAAGGTAACTATTTTTTCTTCCAAGATTTCAATCATCTTCTCTTTATCTTCTAACTATTTTATGAGTGTTTCTTCAATCCATTTGTCTTCTTCTACCTAGATATTTTAATTTGTGATTAATTGCTCGATTTTTTCTGAGTTGGAATTTTGAGATCCTTCTTTCTTATTTAAATATGCCTTGAGTGACTTGATTTTCTTTCTTTATTTCCCTAGCTCTTCTAAGGCATTTATTAATTATGCTATGAGATCGACTTCACCTTCTTCTTCATAATCTTCTTCATCATCTTCTATTACCATGATTATCTATTTCTGAATCATTGTCACTATTATCATCCTCGTCTGATGAAGAGTTGTCTTCCTTTGAGTAGAAACTTTTCTCGAGGAAATTATTCTTGTTCTTTCTCTTGTCTCCCTTTTGATTTTTCTTTTTCTTCATAGGATCTTCTTCTTCATCGCTACCTTTACTATTAGCATAAGGACATTTTGAGGGAAAATGACCAATATCATCACAATTAAAACATTTCAACGGAAGTGTACATTTGTATTTGTTGGTTCCTTTTTTTAATTTCCTTATGAAGTTTGCCACTTCTTCATCTTCCTCTGAAACATCACTATAGCTCCAATCTAGTTTTGACTTTTTCTTGTCTTGTTCATTCATCTTCTTGGATGATTTGAATGTTTCTTCCTTCATGACTGAGTTCTCTTGTTTTATCCTCATTTCACAAGCTGTAAATACTCCATGTAGCTCACTCACGCTCAAACTGTCAATATCTATTATTTCTTCCAGGGATGATATCTTAGGATCAAATATCATAGGTAGAGATCTTAGAACCTTTTGAACAACCATTCACTCATCAATTTCTTCCCCCAATCCTCTAATAGTGTTCATTGTTTCATCAACTTGCAGAAAGTAGGATGCAATGTCTTCATCTTCCTTCTTCTTCAGTTGCTCAAACTTGTCTCTAAGGGTTTGAAGCTTAGCGCCCTTGACTTTGGTATCTCCTTCGCCAATATTTTGAAGTTTATCCCAAATATCCCTTACGATATTGCAATACGTAAATTTGACAAATAATGAATCATCTAGACTTCTCAGAGCGGTGCCTTTATTCTTTGAGTTTTTTTTCGCTAAGTTTCTTTCCATCTTTGTCAGTTGGGGGAGTGGTTGGTACTGCATATCTATCTACTACTGACTGCCAAACATCAAATCCTTGCGCCTATAAAAGGGCTTGCATCCTTTTACTCCAAAAGGCATAGTTTTTTTCCATCAAACCCTGTTGCTCCAATCTTAGTGTATTCCATTATCCTCTTAGTGGTTAAATTGTTTCTTGAAGCATCTATTATGATACCAATTGTTGGAATACTGAGAGGGGAGGGTGAATTAATATGAGTAATTTATTATGAATTTTAACCACAATGTGTATTCTTTAAATTTATGAGAAGTGTTCAACAGTTGAACATTAGCATTTAATGTATCATCGGTAGTATAAATCAACCATGAATAATAAGAAACCACAAATACATATTACAACATAATTTTACATGGAAATCCAATGCGGTAGAAAACCATGGAATACTTTTCTTATATGTTAGAAGAAATGCATTCATATGAAGCACCAACTTCCCAATTCTCCTGCTACAACTGGAAGGAGGATACGACCCCCTAAATTTTAGACTCCAACCTAAAGGAATCTCCAACTCCCCAATTCTTCGACACCAACTAGAAGGAGGCTACAACCCCCTTTCATTTCCCCGTCCAACCACACAGAAATATAAATGTAGACAACCTGTCACTACCACTAAATCAATCAACCTATTATTGATCTATCGATGTCACTACCACAACCTATCATTGTTTTTATACTTCATCAATTATAACCACTCAAACCCTTATGTCTCAAACCCTCATACCAATATCCACAAGAATTTCTTCCAAATCAAATACTCATGAACTACTACGACCTTTATGTGTTGGAGTACTGCAGAATATAGACCCTAACATACACAGTAAACCATATGTCTCAAATTGTAGCTGACCTCATGGATTTGATCTTTTGAACTTCAACTTTCTCAACATATCTACACCCTGTGCTATCTACTTTGTCCCACTGTGGGTCATGGATATCTGCACCCTACTTCCTTTGCAACTCATGGATTTATTTGATTCTATGTCCATCTGTGTTTTCCTTCACGGAACCCTGCGTATGTCCACACTTATATAAGTCTGCAACTCGTGGATATCCACTCCCTTCCTTCACTGTATCTTGCAGATGACCTCAGGGAAACCCTATAACAGTAAGTTCAACTTCATCCCTTCAACCCTACAACTTCTCTCTTCACTTAAATTTGTTGCCTCAGACTCAGTGCTTCATATCTATCAATTGTACCTGCCCATAACACTTTACAACATAGATATGCAATGTGTTCTATAGGTGTTAATAGGAGTCTCTTGAAATATTATTCATACTTTCCAAGTGACTTCCTTTAGGGCATAACTTGTAACTATTTTACCCCTTTTTCTTATTTTAGGGATAACCCACTCTCTCTTGTTGCAACCAATTTATCCTTAATTAAATTCCTTTTGCAACTATTTTACCCTTAATGAATGACCTGTAACTACTTGTTGACCTTCTAGGGGCTTCTAGATCATTCTTCAGGGTCCTCCAACTTCACAAGGCCATAACTCCTCAATCGTGAGGAACCACATGGTGTACCACATATCATTGGAAATGTCTTGATATTTATTGTCTATCCATGAATGAGTTACTTTCATTTACCCTATCCTTCATGTCCTTTTTCCTCGATCAACTGTGGGTTCCATAACCATACCTACGGGGCTTCTTGACTTCTTCAATGGTTGACATCAATGACAACCAATCTTTCAACATCACCCAACATCTAACACGCAACAGATTCATTTATATCGGTCTTATACACATCAATTTGAAGGAGGTTGAGTTTATTGTCGCATGTAACAATCTCAATTTACTGTATAATTATTTATATATCTTAAATACAATTTCATTAATGCTTGGGAAATGGGAAATATGCTTATAAAAATTAGTTGCTAGGGTTTTGCACCATTTCCTCACACTGGTCTTGATGAATAGTGTGTTCATTAAAGTATAATGAGAATTATAATTAATTCCAGAAATATTTGTGTTGATGAAATGGTCATGCCATAGGCCCACCATTTACAAAGCAGATGGTATCAGAGCAGGTTCACTAAGGACCTTGAAGAAGTTGTCATGAGTAAATCCTTGAACAGGGAGAAGCTATAAGAATTGAGAGACTTCAACAAGAATATTCAAGAGGAAATTCATTATTGGAGACAGAGAGAAAATTATTTTGAGAAAGAGCATGCCAAGAGTCAGGACTCCTTCACTGCCATGAGGGGAAAATTAGACAAGAGCAGATTGCAGCTCTTGCAGTTGGGGGAGAAATTCATTGAGCTAGATAATTTTCAAGAGGATAGGTTCACCAAGGTCACTGCTCACCTATACCATGGCCTGGTAGCGAAGGAAGAGGCCTTGAAGAATATAGAATCAATTATCCAAGAGACTAAGAAAGCCCCTTCCATTGCCATTTTCGAAGCTAGTACCATTATAGAGGAAAACGTGCTAAACTCACCTTCCAATACCCTTGGTGACTTTAAGAATCACAGTAGAGGTATTGGTTCCAAGATCATGAGGAAAATGGGTTATGATGGCTAAGGGATAGGTAAGGAAGGCCAAGGGATTTTTATTCCCATTGTATCTCAGTAGAGCCCCAAGCAAGAAGGCCTAGGATTTAGTGGATAAGAATCCATCACAAGTGCATCTCAAACCACGTTCATCAAGGCAAGAGGAACTGGAAAAGAATCCGTGTGCATCAAGCCACTCAAATCTGCTTGTATAATCTTGGAAGAGGGAAGCAAAGAGATGATTTTTCTATCCATATTCACTCCAACTCTTGGGGGAACAAGCAACCAAGCTAGCAAGCATCATCACAAACCAAAGAGGTATGGCTTGTTTTGTTTATGTTGCAAGAAAATGGTTCATAAGGCTAGTGATTGTTGGCACTCTAGAAGGCCAAGCATCTCATGCAAGAACTATCGCTAGTACTACAGGTTGACTGGACATTGGGAGGACAAATTTTGGAGGCTTCACCCAGAACTCCATCCAAAGAACTATATAGCCAAGAAGAAAGCTTGGAGAGTCAAGGTGAAGGGGAAAGAGGAGTTGTTGGAACTTGCAACCCAAGCAGCAGTGGTTTTCCAATGACCTATTACAGCATTGAATGTCATCCACAACCATGAGAAGGAAAACAGGGTTATGCCAAAGGTAGCACCTACTCATCTCTTATCTTTTATCCTACAGCGGAGGCATCCTTTCTTTGAGATTTTTTGAAGTCTCCTTGATGATAGGAGAAGAAGAAAATTAAAGGAGTTGAATCTTTTGGGGACCAAAAGTCTGCAAATGGGGAAGTGTGATCCAAATTGGATCCTTGCCTAAATTATTTTGTAAAATTGTAATAAACTTGTAATTATCTTTTTCATTTCATTTTATCTTTTTTGGAAAAATTGGAAGTGGAAATGAACCATGTGATGATTGGACTTACAAAGGTAGCACATTTAAATAATGAAGATTCTAGAGAAGAGTGCAACGAAAGGAGACAAGGAAAACTTGGGAAGTTTGCAGAGATGAGAGCTCGAAGAATGTAGCCTGCTTCAAGATCGATGGATGAAGGAATCAAGGAGCCTGTCCACGATGAGTGAAGGCATCTCTAAGCCATGGACATCTGCATTTTTTTTAATGAGTAACAATGCACAAGATTTCTGAGTGTGCATAGCTCACCATTTGTAAAGAACTTTCTGAGAAAAAATAAATCTTTGTTAATTATGGTGCATTTAACCATTGTTGTAAATATGGTGTGTTATTTCTCTATTACCTGTTTGTTTTAGTGAGAGGAATTTGCGTGTTTATGATAAATTAACAACCCGTTCTCATGTATGATTCCTTCTGCAATTGAATAAATTCATCTTTAAACAATCGCTTGGTATGTTGGCACAGCATTGGGTGTTTTTTGTTGGTGTTCCTTTAATTGTACACACAAACCTTGGCATTGATTTTCCTATAATTGGGAACGATTGGATTCATTTATTGACTCACCTAGCATATAGCACGTAGTAAATTCATTTATCCCAGTATTATACACAATGATTTGAGGGAGGCTGAGTCGACACTTCTCCCTCGAAGTTTCTGTCGTTCGATCTTCCCTTCTGTGCGGCTTCCCAGGGATTAAACCCCTCACACCCTCTCCCGGATCCGATGGCTATCGGTCATTGGTGCTAGATCTGACGGCCCAGATCCTTTTTCCTGTGCACCTGCCAGGGAATAAACCCCGTGCACGTATCCTTGATCTAGTGGCTCTCAGGCTAGTGTGCTCAAGATCCGACGACTGGCGCGATTTCGCGATCTCGGCGATTGCAAGTATGGGGTGCATCCTCCTCTGCTCATCCAACTTCTGATTCCTGAATTTATGGATATCCAAGGGTTTAAACCCCGTGTTCCTTTTCCTGATCCAACGGTTGTCGGGTATTGGTGCTAGATCTGACGGTTCAGATCTATCCTCCTTGCGCTCTCTCCTCCTGTTGCCTGGACGTAGATTCAACGGTCTGAATCTTTATTCCCAGTGTTGATCCAATGACAGTTGTGCTCTTCCTCCTGAGATTTCTTGGTTTTTTTTTGACTTAGAAGATTTTCTAAGTCTCGAAGGTCTCGACCTTCCACTCTTCCTCTTGCGAGCTCGATTCCTTTGGGTCTCATTTGCATTATAGAAACGTTGTCCCTTCTGAGATTTGTCCTCTCAAAGATTTACTCCTATGCACACTTTGCATTCGAGGATCTAGAATAACTCAGATTCGAGAAGTTTTCTTGAAAAGAAAAATCCCTACGCCCACCTGCCATTCCTCTGCTCGATGCACACCTTGCAGATCCTACAAAGTATTCAACAACCCTGTGAGTGTCTTCTCTTCGACACTTCCCTTTCCTTGGAACTCTAAATGGAGTTCCCTGGTGCACCCTATGCACTCACTCAATGCCTTCTTGGCAGAGCTCTACAGAACCTTCAATAGTTATGTCTTCCCTGAAATCAAAACATAGTTCCTTCCTGTGCACTCCTTGCACCTCTGCTAATGAAGATTCAACATTATCCCTCTTGAGATTTCCTGAGGTTACCTCACCTCTGTCAACACACACCTTGCGGACTATGTGCACTCCTTGCACTCAGAAAATCCAAGATGGGAAGAAATTGAAACTTATGAAATACTTCACCAGTTACACATTCAAAACATGAAATGCATAAAAACATACAAACACATACAGACAATTCATGGTAGGAAAACCTGCTCTTCTATTAATTCAGAAATGCCTATACAAGGTGTTTACAAAGGCTAGATTGTAACAAGTCTCAGCTCTCTCTCTCGAGACCTCTCTGCTCTGGTCTCTCCCTCTTAAGATATCTCTCCCTGAGATTTTTTCTTATTCCCTATCTTCTTTATTACAAAATGAGGTCTCCCATGAGCTTATCCTCAACCACCGTCTCTGAGCTATCGCTATCACAGAGCAGATCCTATGGCTACATTCCATAAATGGATGCCCAGTCCTAACTATGTCCTGGGCTTGTTGCAGGCAACCATTAAAGGAAACCTCAACCACTATCTGTACAAAGGCGTGGTCTGGCATTAAAAGCCTTACAACATTTATTGAAATTTCGAATTTCAAAATTGAGAGGGTTGTGCCTCTCCCTTTCTCCATTAAATGCATGTTGAATGTGCTGGCTGGCTGGCACACTGCTGACATGGAGTGATTCTCCTGCATCAAGAAGCATTTGAATATTTTTTTAGTTGATGTTATTAATTGTACTATACGCCTCAAGAAGGGTTGTTAGAGCACAAAGATTCAATAATATAATAATGTCACATTGTAAAAATGAATGAGTTTGTAGGGATCAATTAGATCATGAAACTACCTATGAACTCTACAAAAGAGAATCATTGTCAGTGCAATGACTTCATTGTAATAAATTCATTACTTTTACATAATTTTGTTGAATTTGTTTCTAATCATGTTTACAGGCTTTCTTGTGTATTTAGAAAAATAACAAACCCACAATTCCTAATACTTATAATCATTACCCCATTTAACATTAACCGTTTCAACCCTTAACTCTTGTAACCAATAAGCCTTACTACCCCCAAAACCTAACATCTCTAAAACCCATAACCCCTCCTATATAACCCCTAACCTGGGCCATATAGTACTAAGGTATATATCCTTTATACCTCCTAATACCATAACCCCTAATATCTCACATTTATAAGAACTATAATACTTAATTGTTGGCCCCTTTAACCCATAACACTTTTACCCTGTAATCCCTAAATATAACTCCTTACTCCTATAAGAAAATACTTATAACCATTAACCTCTTACATATATTGCTTCTAACTCATAATACCTAATTTATATAATCATTAAAAATGTTAACATCTATAACCCATATTACTTGATCCTTAACCCTTAATCACAAAAACATTATATAACCTTACCCCTAAAACCCTAACCTGTAACCCTGTGCATCTAAGCCTCCTAACCATTTTAAACCAAATAATCATTATTTTCCTATAATGTGTCACCCTTAACCCCCATGAATCCATACATCATTAAATATTATAACCATCATAACGCAT
>JZKD02S1532752.1:630001-644123 GCA_000966675.3 Picea glauca
CCAAAGGGGAAATAAGAGGTAACAGAAGAACGAAGATGTAAACTAGGGAATGCATTTCAGATCCCATATAATTTATACCATGTGGGAGGGCCAAACCAAAAATCTCCATGTTCTTTGGAAATCGGGCAAAGGGAAGATTGAAATCTGACAAAGGGAAGATTGTAGGCTGTAGCTACCCAGTACTGAGTGCCCACTGCCCATACCACAAAATCGGAGCGAAATTAAACCATAAATCCTTATTTTACCAAATGGCAGGGTGAAGAAGCTATCATAAATTCCCATATTTCTAGAAATTTGGCTAATGGAAGCTTGTTCCTCCAAATTTCAGGGGCTAAATATAATTTGTTTTCCTCTATCCCTCCTAAAAACATGGGCTAACCCTATACACGATTTTTACCTTAAAATAAATTACAGGCTAATAAAATAAGTTTAAAAAAATCAATCTAATACAAAAAATTCGCCCAATAAAAAATTAGAGGCCCCTTAATTTCGCCCATGAGCGAAATTTCACCCCTAAAATCATCTATGCTTCCAGTGTAACACCAATTTTTGAGATAGATCTCAATGTCCAACTAGATCAATAACTATTAATCCTTAACTCCTAAATCCTACAAATAATATTGCCCTTCAACTCTACATTTTCTAATTTCAATTATTTGAATAATGTATAACCCCTAATTCGTATTGCTTATAAACCCCATATCCTAAATTCTATAATGTATACCTTCTAATATAGCTACCAACCCCTAAGTTATTTTTATGTATAACCTCTAATATATCCCCCACCCTATAACCCAAACACTATTACCCTTAGATCCTTAACTGATGTAACCCACAATCCCTATAACCAATATAACATCTAACACTTAATGCTTATAATGTCTAAACCAACTAGTAGGCATCTTGAATGAGTTCACCCATGAACACTTTCACCTTTACACATCTATTTTTACATGCCTCTAAACCTTATAACCCTTCATGTAACTTGTAATTGCTCAATCTTTCCCCCAAGTTCTATAATCCTACAACCACTAATGCATAACCCTTATAAGTCTAGGTCATTTTAACCCCTATGACGCCCTCATACATACAACCTTTGTAATTTCTAACCTCTATAATCATAACCTTGAACTTCTATTCCATGTATTAACCATTATTTTATACTCATTGTAAGCACCATGTCCCTTAACCCATATAACATGTAATATAACCCCTATATATTGCATACAATGGAGGATAACAACTAGGGTTTCAGCACAGAAGGAGGTAAACAGCTAGGGTTTTTGAAACCTTCGAGGTCGGATAGGTGCCCTGACAGATGTGGATGGTGGGCACGATGATCGACGGCTAGGTTGGAATCCGGTCACTACTCCATCGATGGTTTTAGCGACAGGAGACTTGCGGATAGGGCGGACGAGGATGCAAAAATATCCTTGTGGGGGCTTGGCTCGGAACAAGCATTAAAGGAAGTTTCTCCATGCTCCCTAGGCTTATCGATAGGATCGGCATGGACCCAGATGGGGCATCGGATATGGGATTTTTGGAGGCTGTAACAGTTACTTGGTCCCCAACCAACCCCATATTTACTACTTTGGGATTAGAGGAGCTGATCCCAGAGGAATTGAACATTCCTCTTTCATCTGGCATTTTACTGGGGAATCACACCCTCTCTCCTCTGTCTTTTTCGATTGGGATGACAAATGGACCAGCGGCATCTACCTTGGTGGGATTGGAAGCTGGACTAGAACCGATTTCGGGTCTGTCATAGGGTCTTTTTGCATGCCTCAGAACTAAACCTGGGGCTACCTTTATTGCAGTTGGTTGGGACTCAACTAAGAAAGATTTGGGGGAGGACTACTCGAGAACTCATTTTTCGCCCTCAGAACTCATCAACGACCCGGGACCTATCTTGGAACCTGCAACGACGGTAGGCACATATTTTGGTAGGGATCTCTCTTCTAGGAGGGCTTCTAGTCTTGCTAAACCTCCCCAGGAACAAGTCTCCAAGGGTTTGACACAGAAGGGAAGCTGAGAACGCCCCAAGGCTTATGGGGGTTCAAAGCACTCGACACCTAAGAGTACAGAGTGCGCACGAGAATGCTCTGACCCAAACTATATGGTCTTTGGAGAGGACATTGATATGGATCGAGTAGTGGAGTTCTCTGAGTTCACAGTGATACGGCAAGCAAGAGGAAAAAGATTGGGAACTACATTTCTTCGCTCTTGGGTGGAAAAATTCTGGGGCGCAAAACTTACCTCCTCTCCCTGCATTCATTTGCTAGCCAGGGGTTGGTTCTCCTTTGTTTTCAAGGCCTCCCCGGATGTGGACTGGGTTCTCTCAAAGACTTGGGCAATGGCGGGTACCCCAATGCTACTCAAGTGTTGAACCCCCAACTTTGACGCCAAGAGGGAGAAATTTTACGTTGTTCTAGTTTGGGTCCGGCTACTAGGCCTTCCCATGCAATTTTGGAACTCTGTACGTTTCTCGGCCATTGGAAATAGGCTTGGCGATTTCTTGGAGGCTGACTACTCTTTTGAAGAAACGGGGCCCATGACTGTTGCTAGAATCTTGGTGAGGCTGGACCTTAGGCCAAGTCTTTTAAAGGAGATAAAAATCAAAACGACCTCTGGTATTTTTCTACAACCCCTGGATTATGAAGGTATCCCATTTATATGCCACAGATGTCATTCTTATGGACACGGTGTGGCAGAATGCACTCTACCCTTTAAAGGAAAGTTTTGGGGTACTTTGGTTGCTGGATCAAGGTCTGAGCTGGGAAGAATGAGACTTGACCTTGGGGACAATGGTGGCAGTTTGGTGAGGAACTCTCATGATGGGGACTCTGGACAGGTCAATAAGCGACAAACTTCTATTCCACCGGGACCCTCTTCAGTGGATAGAGGCTCGTTGCTCATAAAGGCTCAGAAATCCTTCCTACAGGCTAGCCTAAGAACTCAACTGTCGTCGGGTAAGCAACAGTTTTTTTTGCCTCTGACTGCTTCTTTAGTTTTTGATTTGACACCTACGCTGGGCGCTTTGGTCTTTGACTTCCCTCCCCCATTGGGGCTTCCCTCTTCTCTTGCACTCCCTCGGCCTGTTTCGGCCTTTTTCTCCCTCCCCTCTAGGGTTCTCTTTCCTTCTTCGAATCTTACACCAATCATAGCACAGGGACAATCGACAAGTGACTGTCAGGCCAGGGACCCCGAGGGTTTGATGACCTCCTTGATTTTAATCCCTAGGGACCCTACTTCTGGATTTTTATCCTCAACTCTTAAACTTGTCTCTCCCCTTCCCTCCCCTCCTTGCCCTCCTACTGGAACTCCCTCTACTTTTCAATCTTCCTCCAGTTCCCAATCTTCCGAGGGATCTATAATTCATTACACCTTTCACAATAGGGCCATCTTCTCTGACTCAACGAGAGGAGGCTCTTCGAAAGAACATTTGGGGTCTGGCCTGGGGTCTCTTGCTCGGGCTCAGACCTCCACGAGGTGAAGGGGACGACGTTCACATTTTCTACTGGCACAAGATCGAGCTAAACTCGATATGGCTTCGAACAAACAATCCTCCATTGAATGGGCGCTTAGAGAAAAGCAACCCCGGGAGTTGGCTACCTCATGAAAATAATCTCCCTCAACTGCAGGGGTTTGGCGAGCCTGGCTAAAAGATCATCTCTAAAACGACTTATTGCAATACACAATCCAGACATAATTTTTCTACAGGAAACTATGGGAGTTAGTGAGGTTGTGATACGTTCTTTAGAAGCACTTCTTCCTGGCTAGTCCTTTGTAACGATTGATGCTAAAGGACGCTCTGGGGGTTTGGCCACATGTTGGAGACTTAAGAGTGGCATATGTGACAGTGTTTGGGACTTTGAATCAGGGATCGACCTCATATTATTTTTAGCAAAGCTCGGGCGTGCTTTGGTGCTCTTCAATGTCTATGGTCCCTATGCCGACCAGAAACGATACTGGGATTCTCTGGCCTCATGTCCCTAGCTTTCCCAAATAGGGGTTATCTTGGGATGGGACCTAAATTTTTCCTTGGGAGCGACGAAGGTCTGGGGTCCCCATTCGTCTCCAGACCCCTTGACTAATTATTTTACACACCTTCTAAATACCTTGGGTTTGTTGGATCTCCTTCCGTCTAAACTACAACCAACTTGGAGGAATATGCGAATAGGAGATGTTGGAATTGACAAACATTTGGATCACTTTCTACTGACAGAGGACTTGGTGGACTCCCTGGGACTTGTCCATCAATGGGTTGCAAGTGATGGAGAATCTGATCAAAATCCGATTATCCTGGAATTAAGGGGCAACACTTGGCGTACTCCCAACCCATTCAAATTCTCCAAAGGATGGCTAAAGGAAACAGAGTATCAGACCTTAGTTCACAATTTGTGGTTACCCATTGGACCCCTATACAACTTGCATGCTGCAGTTCTCTTTATGGATAATCTAAAGAAAGTCAAACACGCCCCCATTTCTTGGGCACATGAGAAAAGATTAAAAGAAGACCAGGAACTAACCATCCTTGAAAAAAAGTTATTGGACTGGCAGGTAGAACCAACATTAGGATACAGCTATAGGGAAGCTAGGGAAGAACTTGGACAACTGGAACTCTGAAGGAAAACTATATTGGCTGATAAGGAAGCCCTCTGGAGACTAAAAAGTCGGGCTATTTGGCTCACATGTGGGGACGAGAACACAAAATTCTTCCATTCCTATTCCAAAGGCAGGAAACTGAATAACACCATTTGGAGCCTCAAACATAGAAATGGACAGCTGGTCAACACTTTCGATGGATTCTCAACTATGGGGACATCACATTTTACAGAACTGTTCAAAGCACAGTCGGGCTCTACAATCAGGGAAATAGTGAAAGATGCCATATTTTTTCCACGCTTTGTGGAGGAAGAGGAAAGGGAGTCATTAATGGATCTGGTTACTGAACAAGAATTGTTTTCTGTCATGAAAACCTTCCAGAAAGGGAAGAGTTTAGGGTCGAATGAATGGTCGATTGAATTCTTTCTAGGTTTCTTTGATTTATTGGGGAATGACATTCTAAAAGTTGTGGAGGAATCACGACAAAATGGACGTATACATGAACCTATTAACGCCACCTTTATTGCTCTTATACCTAAGTCTCATAACCCATATTCCTTTGATGATTTCCGTCTGATCTCTCTCTGCAACTGCATCTACAAAATCATCTCAAAAGTTATTAATCTTCGTTTAAAAGATACTCTCTCTTGACATATTTTGGAGGAACAATTTGGGTTTCTAAAAGGCAAACAAATCCATGAAGCAATTGGTGTGGCACAGGAAGGTCTCCACAACATGAAAATTAAAAAACTCAAAGGAGCAGCAATAAAGATAGATCTCTCCAAGGCTTTTGATGGGGCAAATTGGCTCTACATTCATATGCTACTAATCCATCTTAGATTTTGTGTAGCTTTTACAAATTGGATTATGGCTTGTCTTACCTCAATATCCTTCTCTCTTTTGATCAATGGCTCAGCCACCCCCTTCTTTAGGGTGGAGAGAGGACTACGAAAGGGTTGCCCCCTTTCTCCACTGCTCTTTCTGCTCGTCGCGGAATGTCTTAGCCACTACCTGCACGAAGCTAAATCTACAGGAAGCTTCGGAGGCATCAAAATCTCTCATGGGTTTCACATATCACACTTACTCTTTGTGGATGACATCTTAATATTCTGTGATGGCTCAAGAAAGAATATTGGAAAACTGTGTGATGGATGTTTACTCTTCAAACAAGCCACCACCATGGAAATAAACGAACAAAAGTCAAGTATCACTTTCTCCTTGATGGAAGATGAGGAAATACTTCACTACATGGAGAGACTACCCTTTCAGATCTTGGGTATTGACGAAGGGTTGAAATATCTTGGGTTTCTTTTAAAACCAAATGAATACAGGAAGACCGATTGGTGGTGGCTAATAGAAAAATTGGAGAAGAGGCTAACATGTTGGAGCTAACGATGGCTCTCAAGAGTTGGGTGACTAGTATTAATAAAATCGGTACTAGAAGCTATTCATGTCTACTGGATGTCCCTCGCCTGGATTCCCAAAGGTACTTTGGATAAAATGAGGAAATTATGCTTCACATATCTTTGGCAGGGAAATAAGGATAAAAAAGTTCTACCCTAGGTGAGATGGGAGAGGATTGCAACTCCTAAGGTCCTCGGTGGCTGGGGGCTAAAGAATATCTTCTATTTCTCTACAACTCTCGCGGCAAAATGCTCTTGGAGGATGATAAAGACTTCTAGTCTCTAGACCCAAGTAATCCATCAAAAGTATATTTCCCCACTCTCAATATTAGACTGGGTTCGCTCCTCCAACAAGTCTACAATGACGGCCTCTATTATATGGAAAGCTCTGACTAAGGCTTTTGTACTCGTGGGGGTGAGTCTGGTGTGGAGAGTATGCAATGGGCGCATGGTGCTTCTGGGACTGGATCCTTGGGTTGGGAGCCAACTTGGACATAACCTTCCTAAGGGCGTGAGACAACGATTGACTATGGGAGGTTACTTCCACTTGGCGATCCGCTCACTACAAACTTGTGGCATCAAGGATGGTTGGAAGGACCTAGACTTGGACTTATAGAGGAAGACTTTCCATACTGGAATAGATACCTGCAAACCCTATGGGAATCATTCATACGACTGAGTGTTCGTGATGATGAATTACTTTGGGACAGTGTTGGACACGACGAATATACTACGCGATCTAGCTATTTAAAATTAACAGCAGATATACAACAACAAGAGCCTCTTTGGTGGTGATGAAAGATCTGGAAACAATCCTGTCCAGTGAAGGGGAAACTCTTAGTCTTGTCTTTACTGGCAAATAAAATTCCTACCTGGGATAATCTACAAAAACGCTTGTTTTTTGGGCTAGGTCGTTGTGCTCTTTGTAAATCACACCTAGAAATAGTGGACCATCTTTTTCTCCCGTGCCCATTTGTCATCAATGTATGGACTATCGCAAAGGAACTAATACCCATGCTCTCGGAATGGCAAGGCACTTCATTTGATCTAACCCTAAAATCTTGGTTAACAAGACGTGGACAAGAGGATCTTAGAGCTTTTCCTTTCATAATCGCCTGGGGAATATGGATCACTAGAAATGGACACATCTTCTAGGGGGAAACTATCTCAGCCAAAAGGGTAGTGGCCCAAAGCTTAGGCATCTACAAATATCTTTCCTACCGTAACAGAATTTACATTACGACAAAGGGTCGTCAGAGAGGAATCCCCTAATCTTAGTATCCCGTGGGCTTTCTTTGATGGTGCCTCCCCACCAAACCAAAGAAATTGTGGGGGGGGAGGATGTCTCTTTCTCTCCTCATCCTACTACTTTCACCTTAAGGAGGGGCTGGGGGCTGGAACAAATAACTACTTAGAACTCATGGCCTTAAAACTACTCTTACTCTTTGCTTTTGAGAAGGACTGCAGAGCTCTTCAAGTCTTTGGAGATTCACTAGTTATCATCAACTCAGCTAATGGAATACATAGATGAAAAATCTCACGTTTTCTCCCTTTGCTTGAGGATGTGATTCGAATCAAAATTTTATTTGACAATATCTCTTTTTCTCATATTTACAGGGAAAGGAATCAATTGGCAGACAGACTTTGCAAGGAAGCCACGCAGCTAGCCTATGGAATTTGGCACATAACTGAACATACTCTAGATGGATCACAGGGATACTATCACCGCCCCTTTCATGAAATACACGATAATTAAATTTTTGGCAAACTAAAATACCTCTCCATGAAAATGAACCAATATGTAAGGGAAAAGATGGCCAAACCTTTTTCTGTATTACTTTGAGCTCTTTGCTAATCCTGCCGAGTACAATTTGGCGTGCAACCTTGCGACACACTAGTCGGTCTGGTAAAAATTGCGGCAAAGCATATGGAGGAACTGAACAACCAAAAACCATGATATAGGAGAAGTGTTCATCGATGTACCAGTCTACCACTATGCCCAGGTTAGCCACAATTTTTTCTGAAATTCTAGGAGGTGGGTGACCAAATATAGCAGTGTGCATTGACACCACTATCCTATTATAGATTTCATAGAAGAAATCTTTCACCTTGTCTTCCCAGAGATTTGAATGATAAAAATGGATTGGTTATGCGTTATTTGGAGTCCAGCTCCAGCCCATCAGCGGGAAAGGCGTCATGAAACAGATAACATCCATAATATAAGATGACATAAAGAATGAAGTTGATTGCCCCTTGGCTTTTAATGTCTGGTATTCTGTAATTTCACTAGCTAGACTGTCTGACAATATCTTGGCCCAGTCAAGAGAATACCCTTCCGCAACTATGTGTATAATGGGTACCCATGGTCGAAAGAAATGGGTTGTGCTCTCTTTTCCATAGAGCCTACACATCATCATAGTTATAGACATGAACTATGGTTTTAGCGATGAGATTGAGTATGTGTCGTTAGAGTTGGCTTTGAATTTTCGAGGCGTGAATACCAATACTTGATCAAATCAGAAAGGCTCTTTCCATATTGATCACACTCCTTCTTGTTAAAATTCACTAGGAAACTAGCATTGTAAATGAAGTTTGGTGTTGGAGATAGTTTGTACATCACCTGTATGTGTTCTGGCCGAAATGACCCAACAACTGCCTTCTAAGAATCGAATATAGTTCTGGTCGGGATATCCACATGATCCAGTGCCCATCCAATCATATCATTGTAGGGTAAAAGCCTCGGCCTTGTTGCTACCTTATGTAGCTCTGACTAAGCTACAATCTTTTATTTGGTAGATAAATCTTCGTTTTCGTTGTCACTTGAATCATCCGGGCAATTTACCAGTTCGTACTGTAGGATGTTGAATATATGCAACCAGGTTTTAACTATGTCTATGCTCTTGGGCGAGGAGTCATAGAAAACATCTAAATTCTGGCCTGAACTTTCACCAGGTGCTTTGATTACTTTTCACGGCAGCATGGTAGCAGTTCTTAGAAAACCTGTTATTTGTCACAGAAAATGCATAGGAATAAGTGTCTTGGTAAGCAAGCTCTGCCAAAATGCTAATGTAATTTTAAAATGAAAAACCTTTCTTGCCTTAAACGCATCGATTTTCATATACCTTCACTGATAATGCGTTTAATTCTTTTAATGAAAAGATTTGAGCATTAAAGCAAGATCTTATTTGAGATCGTTTCCCCAGGCTGGCCATCTAATGTCATTAATGGCCAATATTTCGTGATCGAAAAAGTATTAATGAAATTTGAAATCACCCGTATCGCTAAAATGACATAAACTCAACGGTTATATAAGAATTTTTTATTTTGTTAATAAATCGAGTTTATATTGTTAATTAATTACGTTTTACCTTAATCCATTTCGAGGTTTCGATTCCCCGGTTATCTTATTTCATTTCAAGCCATGATTCCCGAGTCGCGAAATCGTGATTGATTAATTAATATAAATCATTTTTAACTTCTTTAAATAATCGCGATTAATTAAGGATTTCGCGACTTCAGGTATCGAGATTTTAAGTTGTCATTTGAGGCAAGATTCCCGAAACGCAAAGTTGCAATAAATTTTTAATTATCGTTAATCATTTTAAGTCGTTTAATTAACCCGGTTTAATCTTAAGCTAGTTTTGTGACTTCATATATCGGGACTTTGGGGTTCTTCACATGCTTGACTGTTAATATTGCGAAACTCTGAAACCCAACACTTTGAAGATTTCCTTTAGTGATTTGTCCTTTTAACGAATGGGCAGCTCCATAAATTTTAAGGATTTTAGATCGTTGAATTAATCAGGAGACTTTATCAACGGTGGTATCCAAGTGCGCGTTTGTCCTTATTTAAACAAAAATGTTTTTTTTTTTAAGTTTAAAGTTTAGAAAAATATATATGTTTCAACAATATATATCTTAAACCCTTTAACCCTAACCTCTATAAACCCTATTCATAATAACTGCAACCCTTATCCCACATAACCATTATAACCCTTAACTTTGAAGACCTATAACCTTAATTACCCTTAAACCAATATAACACTTATTAAACAGATAACCCATATCAACACTTTAATCCCTTTAACACCTTGAACTCGTAACCCATGACACCTATAACAATCACCACCTAACATGTCTAAGTATTTACCTATAAAACCCCTATAATCTTTATCCCATATGTCTCATAACCCTTATATCATAATTCTAATAATCCCATACTCACGGTACTTAATTTCCAACCCTTATAACCCCTAATTTATTTAACCTCTAATCCCAACTCCTATAGCATCTATCACCTCTAAGCATTAATCTATATACAAGATTATATAAATCTTCATACTTATAATCACTAACCCATAACACCAAACTATTATAACCTTTAACCATTAGCCACTAATGTGTATTGCTCCTATAACTTCTAAGACATATCACTAGTCTGACTCCTAACATTACCCATTGTGGTTGGTAACCCCTATAATCCTACTGCCTACACCCTATAACCCATATTAATCTATATGTCATATCACCTAACACTCACAACCATTGACCCATAATGATTATAACCTATAAGTTATAATTCTTATAACCTCTAATATCAATCTCTAAAACCTCCTAACATTGAACCCTTATATCATTTAACCTAAATAACCCTTTCAACCACTAACCTTTATAATGTTCGTTACATCTATCATGTGACTTCCAGAACTCCTAATGAAACCTATAACCCCTATAACCCATAAATACAATAGTTTCTAACCCATTTTATAACTCATGTCTCATACAATCACTAACACTTATAACCCATGACATATGACATGCATATTAGACTTTATAAACTCTCAACCCTATAAGCCTTGTCACTTTCACCCATATAATCCTTAACCTATATAAATGTAATGGCCCAGATTCTAATTTCACATATAAACACCACAATTTGAAACCATTATCTAATCAAAGTAGAGATACACTACTCAAGATAACATAATTTATAAGGAGTGTGTGGCGAGTAACTTATTTGAAAGTTGAAGGAATCCACTTACCTGTGGCACTCCAATCCTTGATCTCGCATGCAACAACAAAGTGTGGGGAACAACTCTCCTCCGAGCCCCCGAGCCCTCAATCCACTACTATGTCAACTCTTCTTAGCCTTGTCCTCAAATTGCCTAAGAAAAATGAGATGATATTTTCTCTTTCTTCTCAGTCCTTATATAGAATCCATTAATGATAAAGAACTCAATCTCTAGGGTCCACTTGTCATTATGTAATTATTTCTTTATCTTGTTTTATAGTTTTTCCATAATTATTGTTACTTATTTTACTCTTTTCTTTAATTACCCAAATATTTAATTTTAAGTTCTTATTATGACCACTTTATGATAATTATTATACTTCATTATTATTTATTTATTTAATAATAATATGGGGCATTCTCTTCAAGAAACTTCATCCCAAAGTTAACATTAATTATGTTGCTTATAGGTTTTTTTTTTTTAAATAGCTCCCCATATCTTCCGCAACACCCTTTGTTGGACTAGTTTAAAGCCACCTAGGTGACCACAATGGGCATTGAAATACCACATCACAACACAAAGGAAGCGTGAGTACTCTCTAGCTTTCTTTCAAACTTTTGGAAGCAGTGTTAAATCCTACCAGTTTATCTGGACCAACAAGGCTCGAAACATCATCTGCCCAAGCAAGCATCTAGATCAGTACTCACGTACACCAGACATCTCGAAAGGCTGATCTCGACTCTCTTCACAACTACAAAGTACAATCCCCAAGCATCGAAGTCCAATCCCACAACACCACAAGCGAGAAACACTCCAGCCCTTCTTCAGGACTTCGAGATCACAACTCCCCATACAAGGCATAAGAACCACTTACATAAGTAGTTGATTGAATTTTCCCCAGCCCATAAGGTGTTACCTTGTAGACATTCTCCTTTGTAGGTATGGATTCCCACAAGATCATCAAATGAACTGATCCACTTGGCCCATTAATCAATAACCTGACAATCACCACCTCACAACATGTAACCAATGTATTAGTTATCATCATAATATCAACATCTTATTAAAAAAATCCACATGTTAACTCTCGCATGTCATTATGAGAATACAACATTATTTCCATCACCACATGCTCACACATGTCATCATAAAACATCTTATCATAAAATATTTCATTCAATTACATGATGTCATCACATCAAGAGATTCATAAGAAATATATCATCAACACATATTTATCAAAGACATAGTATTTCATCAAAATAATTAAATGGAATCACATAACATCATATGTAAATACCATAGGTTCTTAATATAGCATAATATCATGAACAAACAATATCATGATTCATCAACAAAATCAAGCCACTAGTTTTATACCAGGAATACCAGCTAGCACATCAAATGCAAGAATTATCATCTAATCATCCATCTAGCGTAGGGATCTACTTTGTTAAGATTGTAATCCCAAGCTAACTTAACAAGGACCATTAGAATTATGAGTGCCATGTGATCATCCTGATATGAATTGTTTCATGATTATCATTCCATCTCCTTCAATGGGAAGGTTGACATTTTATGAAAAATGTATAGTCACTTTGTCAGTAAGCTAAAGTTTTCGCATATAATTTCCATTTATTACCATTCTCCCACTCTTCTAGAGGCGACATCATCAAAGCAAAGTCCACAAAATAACCCCAATTTTACAACTCAACAATATGAAAGTTTACAATTCAAATTATTCCATTGCTTTGAACTAAACACCACCTATATTGCTCTGGAAAACAACAAATACTACCTCTATGAATCTTTGAAGAGACTTTAACTACTAGCATACACTTTATGTCATGCTTTAGAAGCAATGAGGACAACCATAGAAAAAAAAATTAATGCTCGATGTGCCTCTAAATATTCTTTTAATGATTTTCAATTCGATGGTCATCTCACTCAAGAAAAATCATAAACTCATTCAACATTATCAACTGAGCATCTACTTAACTTCCCAAAGATTGCAAAGTAAAAAAGCAAGGCATATGAAACATTGGCAATGTAAAATTCAATCCATTTCATATTTTCTTGAGCATGATTCTCATGCACGTGAGCATTTAATTAGTTTATGTGTTGAGGCATAAAGTCACTCAATCATGCAAAGACTCTTTCTAGCAAGTTTCATCAGTCAAACATTCTCATGCAAATGAAATTCAACCTTTTACCATTACTTACATAAGCAAAAATGTCAAGCAACAAATGATAATGTTTTGTTCAATAACTATTGGCACATATTCAATCAATTCTCTAGAAAAATTTCAAGTAGCAAGATGGAAACAAGGAATAAAAAGATGAAAAAAGGAACTTCTTCCTTGAAAAACAAAATCATTCAAGTATATCAAATTGTTAGGTGCCACTCACCAATGCCTAATCAATGAAGGTTCTAATGTAACATTAATTCAGATATGCAAGGTGCAGATTTCACACACCTGTCAAGTTTTGTTGACAAGCAATTTCTTCACAATAGCCAAGATTATTATATCGATGCACCAATAACCAATGATATTACCCAAAATAATGTTTAATTAAGATATCATATCAGACATTCATATGTCCCAAACATGATAGTTTAAGTCAAATCTGTGGGCAAACTTGGACTGTCGATGACATAAAATATGCACCAGAATTTGTTAGAGATGCAAAGTACATGGATCAAACAATGAAAGTCACCATTAAGGTTTCAATCAACAAAAATGACATCAACAATTAATTTTAGGATTAGTGCTACAAGTTGTAAATGTTGTAAGTATAGTGAGTATATATATAGCAACAGAGATATATAGATTATGCAGAGGCACACACCAATACATCAAAAACAAATTTACATGAATCATAACATTCAATGGAAAAATCTGTTAGCAGATTCATGCAATAACTTTAGTAAAGAAATCAAGTGTGACTCCTGAGCATTTACCAACTCTTGAACTAATATAACATAATGAATACAACATATTGATAGTATTAAACCCATCCATCCAAAATGCGTTTAAGAAAAATGAGCCATTATACCAATTGCATGCATGTGTCCTTAGGAATTAGATTGTTATCATGAAT
>JZKD02S1532752.1:665881-681980 GCA_000966675.3 Picea glauca
GGGGACATGAGACAACGACCTACTTGTGTGTTTGTCCCCTAGGGTTTTAAAATCAACAAAGTGTATAATAAATGCAAGAATTATAAGACTACAACCATTCAATCAAGAAGTTTTGCAGAAAAAACACTTACATGTCATCTTGAAATAGCATTGCAAACCCTAGTTGTAAACCTTCCTTCAAGAGAAATGCCAAAAATGCCAAGAAATGCCCTCCTTCAACAAGTGCGCACTTAAAGAGAAGAAATACCCAAGTAGGGCGCAAAAATCAGATCTCACTAGGAGAGTGAGTGTTGTGTTATGTCAAAATGAGGATAAAACTCCTCAATATATACTGTATCAATGACCTTTAATTAATTTTAGGTCATAAAAAAATAGCCGACAAGGCTTTAAACCAAAATCATATTGTTTTTACATTAAAATGTCAAATTACAACCCTAACTGAGCTATAATAAAGGTAAAATCCCCTGCAAGGGAGGCGCTAGCCCCTTTTAGGGCAGATGAGGCACCCAGGAGAAAAATGTTGACCCCCTAGGGGCCTCTCCAGCATGCCACATGTGCCACTGCTTCCTAGTCTGCCTTCAAGAATGACCATGAAGCTAGATGATGTCATGGAAAGGATGGGGACACTCTGAGCCTTCCAAGGCCAACGTTCCACTGAAAAGGGGCCATTCCCCCTAGGTCGGGCTCTACCAAAGTGCCTCTGGTGAAACGTCCTCTTCTTCTTCGATGAAAAACCTCGGTCAAACATTGTCCTGTCTCTACCCCTCTGACGGGGTCTCAGCAACCATCTGATGGGATGTTCAGCCCCATGGAGGTCCGAACTAATCATCTTCCCATGTGTACTGGTCCAAGTGGTACCTCTCCATCGGGCATGGTCCTGCACATCAAAAACTACACCCTCCATGGGCTCATTAGTCACAGGGATCATAGCAATGTCAATCATGTTTCATCATTAATATTCTCAAACATATGCATAAAAGCCATGATATATCATTCAATAGCTCAAAGACATTACAAAAACCTACAATACAAGGTTGAGAAAAAGGACAAGACACCCTATTGGGCTAGTATCCACAAGAGATGGGAAGCTTCCAAGGGGTTTCATCCAATCCATGTAAACGAGGTGATGTGGCTAAGTAATGTCCAGACATACGGGTAGAGTGAAAACCAGGGATGCATGATATTACATGTGGGTGCCTTTATAGAAGGTGAGTTGTACCCGTCATGGATACAATTTTTTCCAAGCCCTTTCTTTCCTTTATTCTTTTCTTTATTTGTTTTTTCTTCTTCTCTTTCTTTTTATTCAAGGGCTAACCAGAGGACACTACCTTGGCGTGGTGACCAGAGATGACAGTGTTACCCACAAGTACTTTAACAGAGATGATAAGACTAGCTTGTGATGAGAACCCCTTTCCCTTGGCCATGCAACCAAAGGTCACTGCCCTAGCATGGTAACCAGATGGTGGCAATGTCATGTTGTTAGGTACCCATGAACATAATAGGTTGGCTCATGATGAGACCCCCTATCCTCTTGACTAGGTCTTGTTTGTTATTTTTTTGGGTTCCTCTTGTTTCTTGCTGAGAGGCCTTTTATTGCCTTCTCGGGGATCCCTGGGCGAAGCATCTCGAGGTTTTATTTCTAGGCTTTTATCTTTTACCAACTGCTTTTACTTTCCGGGCCTTTAGCCCCTTCTTCCCACTAGATAAGGTGCAACCCCACAAACAGATCATCCTAATGCCTGGACAAAGGGAATGGGACAGATGAGCGGGAGATAAGATGGAAAAATGGTCGTATGATGGGAGCGGACGATGGCTCTTCAAAAATCCCCCCAGTGGCAAACCAAAACCCATGGGTATAGGCTTGCTAGGACACCCTGTCAATCCCCCCAATCATGGTCAAGTGGGTTAATGTAAGATCCAAGCAGTCTTCAGAGATAAAAGGAGTCAGATGCATATATCCAAAGGTTATAATGATCAAAAGTGACACATACCATGATACCTGGACCAATTACCTCATCGAGCAAGAGCCTTCTCCGATACAAGACCAAACCGATGGTGATGGAAGTTGTTTTTGTTGACAAGATGAATATGATGAAAGAAGAAAAGGATGGGCCCTCTAGGGCCATGCTCAGGTCAATCCTGCTCTCAATACTCCATGTCTAGGACCTATGGGCCTCGAGACATGATCTCCTAGTTATCCCTAGAAATCGGGGATAACACTCTTCAAACATTAAATGCTTGGCTCAATCCAAAATATAATGTATGCTACTTGTCATAATTTGGGGCAGGATGTTCCTTATAAATCCCTTGGTTATACTCCAATGCCCCAAAATATGCTACCGGAAAGAAATGCTCTTTGTTAATGGGGCAATCCTCTCAATGCTACCTCCCAAAGGGCCAAATGCTTAGATGATGCACACAGGCCAATAAATCGATTATTTGAAATATCAACAAATTTTTCCATAACTGTGTCCTTTCTATGGAGTGAACTGTTGAAATAAGTAGATCAATGGATATTTTCTTAGTAGTCATCAACAGGGAAAAGACACCCTTCTCCTCAACATAGTATTTAAACATGACAAGTTTAGGATCTCATTTTCTTTCCATTTATTACTATGGCTAGCTAGAGTCTTTGAAAATATACATCCCACTTCAAATCCCCTGATTATAGGTACATCCTTTATGATGCTGGTAACACCCATCAATTGAATGATCTATAGCACAATCACCCCTCCAGAGGATACTTGATCCAATAACAGATCTGGAGTGTAGGTTCTCATGATATAAGGTGACATTAGGCAAACATCAGACCGACTAAGGTATTAAATATCATTCTGAACAATGGAAATTCTCTTGGGTAATACAACTAAAGTCTACATTCACAATCAACAAGACAGTCTTACTTCATATTCTGTTAAGAGCTCCTTGGAACAACACCCTACGAAATTTATGGAAAACACCCGATCTACTATGAAAGTCGTGTTGAGTGAAGAACAAATATAGTATATGCTCTTGGAATGCGATCTGACTGCGCCCTTCATATATATATATATTGCAGATGATTGTTAGAACATTTACAAGTTGAACACTCCTCTTCTTTAATGTCTTTACTTGGGTGGATTATTGTGGCCAAAAAAAGGTTATCTTTCCTGGAGATGATTATACTCTGCTTAATATTGTGGATCATTTCCTACAGATTTTTCTCACTGATATGGTGCTATAAATATTAAATAATGCCAAAATTCTTTGTTCATAGAAAGAAACAAACCTGTAATCAATTTTTCTTTATACAATCCTTTTTATCTGAGATTTTAAGAGTTGGAACAGGTTGAAATGGTGCTCAAATCATAAATGACCACTGGGCATTGAAACGAGAAATATGGGACCATTTTCAAGAGGTTTCTTCTAGTACATAGTTATATATCAACTTTTTAGAAATATTTTATGAAAAAATTTTTGCAAACCCCAGTCCCTTTCTTCCTGTCCTTTTGAGCAAGATGGATCTGAACACCTTCCAGCACAAGTAGAAAATGTATGAGCCTTTGACAATATCAACGAAAGCTGTAGATGTGGCTCAAGGAAGAGTTTAAGGCCTATCATATCACAGATTTCCCATTGAGAACTTCAAAAGTGCAAATTTATCCAGTTTTAGAGTGAATCCACAGATCTATTTCTAGCATGCAAGAGTTGTCATTTTCAGGACTGTTCTCTCACAACAGTATTAAAAAGCTACATTTGTGATGGAGCTGTGGAAAAAACAACCTTTAAAGAATGTAGTTATGTGATCAAATATCTCATGATGAGAAGATAACTCGTGAGGTGAGGTGTATGTATCATCACCAAATATCCTTTTGGCAAACACGCTGCAAACCAATCCATTGTGATGAAAATCACAGGTGGAACCTCATGCCATATGAGGTGATAACAACAAGAAATGGTTTTTAATAAGAGGTTTATAATCTAGTCATTCAAAAACAATTTGGTAAAGCCCTCAACTCCAAGGATCAACAATTCCACACAAAATATCATATAATGATGGTTCATGAAAAAGTAAGAAATATTACAAAACTATGGGCTAAGCCTCTCTTGCTTGACACAAAATTTAACACACCAAGAAAATGGTGTGGTAGAAATGAGAGCGGTACTAAATAACTAGGGTTAGACTTTTAGAACAATTTATATCTTCTCTTCAAAGACATGGAATGGTTCATATAGACTTTAACACATAGATATTTATTCTATTTATAATGATGGGTTGTACCCAATTGAACCCTTTTACATTTTACAAACTTATAAAAATTCCAACATGTACTCCAGAACAAGCTTATGTTTTTTACCTTGAAACTTATAGGCAGTATTTAGGTCAATGCCTCGCCTTTCAATTCCTCCACATTTTTGTTTCTCTGACTTTGAATTAGAGCTCTAGCTTGAGATTAATGTTCTACAGACCAACAATTACTTGATCCCACTTGCCTCTATTTAGTTCCATCTCCTCTGCAGTATGGTTTAGATTGGGTTCAATTGATTTTTACAATGTCTGTAGGTGAGTATTAATGGTCTCCCCTAGCCCTCATATTTCCTCTTGAATTTTGTCTAGAGACAACAAGAGGATCTTTTATTTTCTCCCTCTGTGAGTAGAGAGAGGGTTGGTTTCCATTGCACTTCTCGATCACATGCTCCTGGGCATTCTGTTCCTTTGAGAAAGAAAATGGTTGATATTATTCTGGTTTCCATATGGCAGAATAAGATATGGTGAAGCATATATCTCTTGTCACTAACTAGCAGTAATCCCATTGTCCAATAGTAACTAGAAAAATAAAAATAATTTAATTTTAAGGTCACGGCCAAGCCAGACACCAAATTGGTGTATGCGACCCCCTTTGTTTATGGGACAAGGGACCCCCTCCGCGCAGCGATTTGACTGCTAAAGCCTACGGAGGTGTACATACCATAACCCCCTCTAGATTTGAACCTGTGACCTCCTAGGCGAAAAAACATGTTCTTAACCATTAGGCCCACTCAGGCTGTACAGTATTGCAAGATCCTACGTAAAGTGTGGCAACATCTAAATATTAAGCATTGTTATATGTGCAATATCTAACTTTTCTTATCATAGGAATTGTTATGAAAAATTTTAAGGCAGTAGCATGATATTAAAGTACTGTGAAATCCTCCTCTTCTCTCTCCTCAAATATGGTTTGTATCTCCTTGTATGATTACTACCTAATGAATCCCCTAGGAACATGAAACACGGTATTGTTTCACATTTGAATCACTTAGGAAGTTGTTAGTCTCTCTTGTTTTCACTTATTGAATCCAATTCCCATGTAAATTGTACTTGGATACCAAGAAATAGATCCTCAACGGTTCAACTACATAGAGCTTTGGTCTTCAAGGTGATTAACATGTGATCAAAATAAATTCCTTGCAAGATTTATCAATATATATGCCTAATTTCCTATTATAGAGGTAGAAGGTGCCTCCACAAGGCTAATTGGAGCCTTAATCAATGACACATCAATTACACTTCCAAGAAGCGGATTGTGCCCACACAATCTAAGTCCAAAAACCCATATTGCACCATAAGTCAAATAGAGGAACAGAGTATCAGCAATGGAGCTCTCTAATCTTTGGGACATACAACATTGGTAGTTATTCCCCGTATCAAGGACAATGGCCATTGTATATGGGGACTGTAGGCTGGAACCTTAAGAAGCTAGGGATATTCTTAATATCAAAGGATTTGATAACGATTTGGCTACAATGTACTTTTATTTTACTTAACAAAAAATTGATCAATAGTTTTTTTTTTCTTATGTAAGTTAGCTTGCCCTTAGTATTAATATGGTACAAAAAAGTGTACAACTCGCATGACCTGTGGCATGCCACTGAGGAAACCAAGCCTACAAGGTTAGCAACATATAAAATCATATGTTCTATCATTCGGGGTGACATAGTTTAACTAAAAAAACTAAAAATACTGACATGATTGATATCCTATTCTATCATATGCTATGAACTGATAACAAAATAACAAAATATGGGAGAAGGGATGACGCCCATTCCCAACAATACTAGTATAGTGGGTAAGGAGACTAAGCCTGGAAATCATCAAGATGCTCTGGAGATGCTTGTCCAGTGTGTTATTACTCCAGTTCCACATCCACCAGAATAGGATTGGATGGTGAGGCTCCATGCAGGTGGCCTGGGTCAACATGCTGCATAGGAGATCCAAAGGGGACTGCTGGAGATATCTCAGAGAATTCCAAGTTGAAGAATTTCTTCCACAGAATATCAAACTTCTACTCCATGTGGTGAAGTTTGTCCCAAAGAACATAGTGAGGGTCACCATGCTCTTCCACAATTTGAGGAATGAAAAACTTATTCATTCAGTATAGTTCTTAAAGACTATCAATTTTGGTGTCCCTAGTTCGAGAGAACCTAAGGTCATAGATCCATTCCTTGAATTCAACCTCCAACTGCTCTTTAAAAATCTACTAGCATTTCCATTTAATTTTTTTCTCCATATCCCCGATCTCACGCTTCATTTCCTCAGAAAACTGAAGCTCAAAAGGAGAGACTGCACAGATTATGTCTTTATGAGCATCAGTGGTGCACTAGGGAAGCTTTCCCACAAGTCGAGAACTAGAGGCAGTAGAGGAGCACTTGCAAGTACCTCTGCAACTGATGGAATCTCCCAGCGTGAGAGTGGTGGATTTCATGGTGGGAATATGAAAGGGATTGGAGCAAGTTAAAATCCAGAGACACCCCCAGATGCTACTATTCATGAGAGTGGATAGGACAGTGACTAACTAGGACTGGATCCCAGAGCCAGGTCATAAGAGACAGGGTTTGAGAGTGAGGAGACTGACTAAGAGGGGGATCAGACTTAAGGCAGCGCTCACCCAAATGAGGAACCACAAGCAGTAGATCACCACGAGATTTGTAGGGACCATGTTAGTTTTCTTAGTTCTAGATAAGCTAAGGAAGGCATTGAATTAATTGAATAGCCCCACAGACCAAAGGAGTCTAGGATGGCCCCAGAGATGCAATATCAAACCAAGAAGCCAACAGAGAGTGTTTTTAGGGTGATACCAGAGTGAGGGAAAACAGGTTTGAAAAGAAAACTAGAGGGTAGACATAGAGGAGTGCAACCAAAAAAATAACCAAGAGAAGTTTGGTTAGAAGAGAAGTCTGAGGCTATTCACTGAGCATATGCCTCCCACAGCCATATATAAGCTAGTAAAATTCATAATGGAAGATGGTACAATCCATCCCACACGAAGGAACCACAAATCCATGACTGAAATCCGTACCTTGCGAAGTAAGCTCACGTGTACCACCTTTTACCCACCCAAATAAAGTAAAGAAAGAAGGGGGGTCATGCTTCAGGCCTCCATCCTCCACCTAGAAGAGGCATTCAAGACTCCAACTATCACCCATTCCAAGGGGTTATTTTCGAGCTCATTGAGCCTTAGGAAATATGAATGGAGCTTTTCATTCTCTAGAGATTCCTAGGGCATCATGAGATCCTGATCTACCAAGTCAACACATTTGTTTGAAATCCAATCCACAAGTCCATTGGACTTCCTATGAACATGAGAAGGGGTGATGATAGAAAATTATCATATGAGAGTTGAAACCCGCGTGAACCATTAGAATAAACGCTAATTGTAGGACACCTTGTCAGGGTCAGACCCATAGCAGAGCCTAGTGAGAGCCTAAATAATGATGGTTGAATCTCCTTCCATTATTAGACTCTAAAGGTCAAGAACCTTATCTAGAGATAGTTCCCCTTATTAGACCATCTAGCTCAGTGGAATTGTTAGTGATTCTGCACAAATGAAGGAAAAACATAGAGTATGTCCCCAATGTCATCTTTGAACACACCTCCAACTCCTATTGATCTAGGATTGCCCCTGGCAGCAGTATCAAAGTTCAGTTTGACAAATCCATTAGCGATTATTTGTTAGGTTAAACTTGACTCTGTAAAAGAGTCAAAGTTGTTAGGTCAACAATAGTGGTTTCAGACACATGGTATTAGTGACCCGTGGTATTGATCCCGTTGGTGACATGTAATAAAAGGATTTAAAAGATTGGCAAGACTCCATTGTAATGTGTCAAGAGTTGAGAGGTGAAGTCTCACTTGGTTGGAGCCAGGAGATTGGCCAGCTTGGCCAGATTTGGCCAAGGGAAATAATAGATCTATTATTGGTTGGTTTTTCCTACAAGGGTTTTCCAGGGTAAATCTCGTGTGATTTATGTGTGTTTTCGCTATGTTATTGGTATTTTTATCACTCTTGAATAATTTTTCCTAACAACTAGTATCAGAGTGAGGTTAGTTGTTGCATGAGACTTTCATGAATTTTGATTCTTGGTTTGGCTCCAAGGAAAGTGGTTTGACACAGGGAACTGTGAAGAGAACTATTGCCATTGGGATGAATGAATGTGGAAGACATTGATGATGCTAGAAGTTTGTTGGGTGTGAATATCAATCTCACATGAACCATGGAGAGTGAGAGTGCTCTTGTGGATGTGTATGCCAAGTTCAACAGTCTGGAGGATGCATGCAAAGTGTTTGACAATATATGTAAATGAGATGTTGCACGATTCACAAAATGGGTTGCCAGAGGAGGCCCTGAGGCTATATTAGCAAATACAAGAAGCAGTCGGAGGTCAAAGCAATGGCAAGGTGAGAGGATGGCGGCATAAGAGTCATGATGCAATGGCAGGGCAAGAGGATGGCGGCATAAGTGTCAAGATGCAATGGCAAGGCGAGAGGATGGCGACATAAGTGTCGAGATAGCAATAAAGAAAAAAAATAATTAAAATTTTAATGGAGTTGAATGTAAATGGGCATACAACTGTAAGACCTAGTTAGCCATGTGTACCCAAAGTTTGAAGTTTCACTCGTAAAGTCTATATGTACACTAGGTGATAGGGGGGAGCATGCACGATTCCCAAATAGCCTGACTTTGAGGGAGGTTTGGTCGGATTTGGTCATAGAAAACCCCAAGTCAAGTTTAAAGGGGAGAATTTTAGGTTAAATTTGACTTTGTGAAAGAGTCAAAGTTGTTAGGTCAACAATAGTGGTTTCAGGCACATGGTATTGGTGACCCGTAGTATTCAGCCTATGGATTACATGTACTGAAAGCCTTTAAAAGGTTGGTGAGACTCCATTGTAATGTGTTAAGAGTTGAGTGATGAAATCTCACTTAGAGAGGGCCAGGAGATTGGTCAGATTTGGCCAAGGGAAATAATAGATCTATTGTTGGCTCGTTTTTCCCGCAATGGTTTTCTAGCTTAAATCTTGTGTGATTTGCCTGTGTTGTCGTTATGTTATTGGTATTTTTATCTCTCTCGCACAATTGTTTCCTAACAGTCTTCACCACTACTCTGGTGAAGAATTAACTTTTCCAATTTCCTTGAAAGATGTCGTAGGGTCATGTTTGAATTGCCAGTCTTGAAAAATGATTCTCTCTTTGTACTGTAGGATACCTGCATCCACTGGCCAAGGAGCGGAGTTGATGGATTCCCGGATCAAGGATTGAATTGTGAGCCAACTATTATGCATGTATCAATACTTTTGTTTGAAGATCCAACAGTTTCATTCCTTCCAAATTATCCATAGGAGGTGCCAGGAGAATATGCACCAAGCTTTATTGGGAAAGGGATTGTTGAAGAGGGATTGTCTCCAATTCTCCATGGCTTGAAGGATATTGTCTTTTTCTCTATCGTATTATCGAAAGATTATAGCTCCTCTGTCTCAGAGGTTGACAACCACCTCACAATTGTTGAAGAGATGTTCAACAGTTTCATCAGGTTGTTTTCACACATATAACATGTGGAAGGGCCCTCGAAACCTCTAATAATTAAGTGGTCCCATGTGAGGGTTTTCTTTCCAGCAAGTAATTAAAGAAGGTATTTTCAGCCATATCTTTGTTCCAAACCCTTTACCAAATGATTTATGAGTCTAGAGTAATATGATTAGCCTTCATTGATCAACAATTTTATTACCAAAGCACCATGTAAATCCTCAGTCAACCTAATTTGTGAGATCAACTCCACATTCATACTCCATAGGAGACTTGAACATAGAATGCAAGTTTCTTATTTTTCCCAAATTTGTACTAGTTCTTGTATCAACAATATAATGTACTAAGTGAACAATCCTATACAATCTTATTGCCTCTTTAGTGTTTTCATTTTCGTACAATTGTTTAAGTAGTTCTTAATAGTTTGATGTGTTTCACCTAAGTTCATGGCTCGTTGATAAGCTATAACATTTGTTCTTTCATGTTGAGAGTTATTTTGTTCCTCGCTTGACCACTTACATGCATCCACACCACACTTTGAAATCTTTGCACAACACTCTTCAAGTATAATCTTATTGTTTTAAAATGATTTCCACCTTGCTACAATGCGACCCAATTCATGCTTCATGAATAATCTCAACATATTGAAGGGTAGAATGTGAAATTTCTAAAACCTAGTTCACTTTTCAATTATTTAACTGATTTATGTAGGTTTTCTCTTCACAAAAATAATATGAACAACAGAAATAATAACCAGGATTAAACAGTAAAGAATAACAACAATCAAAACACTTGTACACACTTGTTTTTGGACAATTTGTCCCAAGAAAAACCCTGGAGGGAAAACTAGTGCAACAAATTTGTGGATTTTTATTATTATCTAGGAAAATATAGAGATCTCTTACAATGGTAAATCAGCCTCATCCAATAGTTGAACAATCTCAACAAAACCCTCCTCAACAGAATTGTACAGCCCTCCTAGATTCCTCCAAAACCTCCTAGAATGAAACAGAGGCAAGAAAAGTGAGCCTATGAGTAATCGTACGAACCCCCTGCATCACCCCTGCATCACTCTTTACGGCCCTATCAAATCTAAAGTATACCTCTGCAATTTGGTGAGGAAATGAGTCGATCCACCAGTCAATGTCTCCTCTGTCCTCCTGTAAAAACTCTCTCAGCAAACCTGCAATTCAATCTCTCTCAGAAATCGAATCCTCTTTATCAAGTGCGCCCCCTAGCCAAGTCGATCTGCTCATATAATTTGTTGAGTAAATGAAAACCTAATCTCTAAAGTGATGGAGGGCTGAGATCTGCTCTCTCCATCAAGATGAGATCAATGGTCAATATTAAAAGACCACAACTTAAATTATTTTTCAATTTAACCTTAGAAAAGGTACTCAATAAAGTCAATTGAAGATTATAACACATCAACAGTTCTTTTCCTAAGATAGACTTAGAAAAACATTTAATTAATAAACTTAGCCTATTTTTCATTGTCCTCCATCATGTTAGGATGATACAACTGAAATCAGTATGGAAACACACAAGGAACGCGTGCAAGAAATTAGAATGCACAAGTTTTCAATTGGCGGGGAGGACAATCCACTTTTGGAAGACTTACATCATATGCTGTGAAAAATTTATATAGTGAACTCTACAAAAAGATGTCCACTTTCTAATGGAACTCATCCAGGTTCAATTCTTGTCTCATTTAATTTCAATTCAATTCCTTTTTCTCTGCATGGCTATGGTATGGCTATGGCTAGTTTGCATGGCCATGGCTATTGGAAATATTACTTTGCATGGCTATGGCTAGTTTGCATGGCCATGGATATTGGAAATAGTACTTTGCATGGATATGGCTAGTTTGCATGGCCATGGCTATGGCTATGGCTAATACTAGTTAGTTAGTGTGGGTTGTGATCCCTCAAAATGCCGAGGACAATGAGTATCCCCCAAATGTAGAACTTTCCTTAGAATTTGTGATTACAACCAGAGAAGTCACATGTGTGTGTGCCTCTTCTGCATTGTTGGTCTTTAACAATGAGTTAGGCTTCACCAAGAACAACATAGAATATCTCGACAGCGTTGAACTATCTACCAAGAAAAGTAAAAGACAAGGAGGCTACATTGGCAAGAAAGGTAACCATTTCTCTAAACTTCTACTCAAAAAATAAAATGGATTGGGGTGATTGGGAGTTTTTTTTACCACGACTTTGAAATCAACTTTGTTATATATCTCTAAATTTGCATGAAATGATTGTTTATATGAAATGTGTTATGAAAACAAAAAAAGAGTTGGGGTGATTGGGAACATTTTTGAGCCTTGGCGGTTTAAATGAAATTTGTTATATATTTCTAAATTTGCAAGCTTTGGGTCATGGTTGTTTAGATTATTTATGTTGAGACCAAAATCAAATTGTGGTGATTGAGAGCTTTTTTAGTCTTGGCTATTTTGATAAAATTTGCTATATGTTTCTAAATTTGCAGTGATTGGGTTTAAGATTTTTGGTCATGTTTGTTTCAATGAAACATGTTATGAAAAAAAAATATAATTGGGGTGATTGGGGATCTTTTTCTAGCCTTGACTCTTTAGATAAAATTAGTTGTGTATTTCTAAATTTACAGAGTTTGGGTTCAACAGATCATGACTGATGAAATATGTTATGAATTTCCAAATTTGCAAGGTTTGGGTTTAAGAGTTTTTTCTTGATAACAAAGCAACCTTACATATTCAAAAATGGATATAAGATAAGGTTTAATGAGATACCTCTGCCTAGAACTAGAATTGAATATATTGTTCCAGAGTGGATAGATGAAGAGACAAGCATTGAAGACCTCCAAGAAGTATTTGGTTGTGAGCTTCCAAACATTGTTATGACACTACCTTTGCAGCCTGAGAAGGTTGATGTGATCCAAGTGGATATCAGTGGCCACCCACCTATTCCAACTGGCTCAAAACAATCTTCTGGCAATTTACTATTTTTAGAAGTTTTTTGGTTCCTAAACTTCCGGGGCCATTTTCAGCCTAAATGAAGTTTTTTTTTTATCGATCACCTCAATGATAGTTGAAGGCTCTAATTGAGCCCCGAAAAAAAATCTCCTCGACGATACCTTTCCAATGAGCTATTGTGTGCCCCAAACGGAGATCGTATACCAAAGTTATGCCCCCGGGAAATTGATACACCAAACTACCCAAAACGGGGTCCACAAAACTATTGGCTTTTCATCTTCCGGGGTTAGGGTTTTGGACTTTCTTCATGTTAAAAAGGCCTTTAGAGCCTCATTGTAATCCATATTCTTGCAAATGTGAGTAGTCGTCACATCTCTTCTCAGAGATAAGCTACCACCATTCTAGAGAGTCTTTCACTCTAAATTTCTACATCTTTTTACATTTTGCTCATTAAGAGAAATTGTGTATTATTGTGTCTCTGTGTTTATGGTTGCATCTCTGATATATTTTTGTTATATTATTAGATATCTGAGATATCTCTGTACATTTCTTTATTACATCTCTGCTCTCATTTCGTGCCGAAAATAATTCGGATCATGATGCTATGAAAGAGAAGTTGGCTAATATTCATCCTACAGTAATTTCTTTACATATAAAATCAGAAAGCTATATGTTCATGAAGATAATAGGACTCCACACAGAACAAGGTTAATGCAATCTGTGTTTCCTGAGAAATAGAATTTCAAACTACCAAGAATGGGCATTGTCAATCATTCATTATGCATCTTTCAGCACAAGAAAATAAAGACACAAAGAGTGAATGCAATTATTATATGTGGAGTCAGTGTTTTCCTGTGCAGAAGAATTGAGTAGGATAAAGGGGACAAAAGGCATGAACAAGTGGGCAATAACATTGGCTTTCCCATTTGAGGAACACCTCAATAGATGTAGAAATAAGATAGTTACTAGTATTTATGCTTTATGTTATCGCACAAGTTGTAGGTTGGGAAAAGCCCGACCCAACCACTAAATGGCAACAACTAAGAGGTCACCTATCCACTGTCACCTTAGGCAGGTGTCCCCGTCACTTTAGAGTTGAGGTAGTCACCTCAAGGGGGGAATCTCGGTGACCTTAGGGGGAATGAGATGGAGAAAGATGAAGATGGAGATGAAGTCCCTAGAGGTCAAATCTAAATAGTATGAAGCTCTTGGAATGAAGTCTTGGGTGTTAAATTTTTAATTAAAATAAAGTACCAAGGCAAGTGTTTCTCTTCCCTAGGCACCTAAGGGGGAGAAAGTGCCTAATGTGGGTCCTAGTCAAATTAATTTGTGAGATGCAAATTAAAAGATAACTTTATGACTAAAGTGAGGGTGAGTGAAGAGACACCTAATCTCAGCCACTCATCTAATCCAATCTCAACCGTTAGATTAGAAAACCCCTCACCTTCACCTTCCCTCATGAGGTCGATTAGGGAAAGAGGGTACACCCATTGTGGGTTGTTCATCCATTTTCTTGTTGAGAGAGCAAGAGAGAAAAGAGAGGAGGTCGAGCTGGAGAAATTGAGGTATCATTTGTAGAGTTGGGCATGCATCCCAAGGTAGCAAGCTAGCACAAATATCAAGACAAGGTACAACCATTAATGCAGACTGTACGGTACGGATTTCTAGAGGCCGTACAACCATTTTTCATGCACAGAAATTGAGGGAGACAGCAGAATAATTTTTGAGGAGTTTGGCACGCATACCAAGGCTATCGTACAAACATTTATTGGCACAAAAATCAAGGTAACTGCTGCAATTAATTTTTCAGTCTATTTCCGTACAGTCCGTATAGTTTGGCACACATTTCGAGGGCCATACAACACGGTTTTCAAGGAGTTGTTCATGTTGGGTTTTTCGTACAGTCTTAGCAGAGTTTTGGCATGAATTTCGAGACAGTCTGTACAACATTAATTGTTGGGACAGTCATACAGTTGTACGGATTTCTGGGACAAAAATCGAGGAGCATTTTCTAGGACTGTTCAGAAAGCTTTTTTGCGAAAGAAAGTCCAGATAAGTTTGTGTAAATTTCTGAAGATGAATATGTTGTAAAAGAAATTTCTCAGAAGCTCAATAATAATAAAAAGCCCTCTCTCATTGGTTTTCACCTTGTGGGTTTTTCCAGGGTCGAAGTTAGACCAAAAATTATTGTGTCTAAATTTTATGAGTTTTGCATACTGTTGATATTTTATTTCTGCGTTGAAAATGATGTTCAAAATCCTCATGTTTCAGTTCTGAAGTTTATTTTCTGCTAAGTTTTTATATGTTGAAACTGTGCTAAAACTGGGTTTGGGCATTTAACTTTGGCTGAAAAATCAGCTAGACTGAAACTGGGTTGGGGCCTGAAATTTTAACATGGTATCAAAGCTGAGTTGAGATTTCAGTAGACAGAAAGTTGGGACAACAGACACTTCACAGGGCAGATTTTTGAATTTGTGATTTTCAGCAAAAAAAGGGTCATGGCTAGTGGTTTGAGAGTTGAGGATAGACTTGATGAGGCAGCAAATTTTGGTGCTTGGAAGGAGAGGATGATCTTTCTTTTGCAAGAGAACGAGTTGTGGGACATTGTGGAGAATACCACTACTCATCCTGTTGTGGTACCTACTGATGTTACTCTTCTTGCAGCCTATACTAAGAAGAGTATCAAGGGTAAGAGATTTATTCTTGATGCCATCAAGGATCATTTGATTCCTCACTTGATGGGGAAGACACATGCCTATGAGATGTGGGAGTCTTTGACTAAATTGTACCAGAGTACAAATGAGAACCGAAAAATGGTTTTGAGGGAAAAACTAAAGAGCATAAAAATGACCAAGGCTGAAAATGTGGTCACATACCTTACTAGATTGACACAAGTAAGGGATGAGCTTGGAGCTATGGGGGAAGCCATAGCTGATAGTGATCTTGTGAGAAAAACATTGAATGGTGTTTCCAAACAATGGGTTGTTTTTGTGGAGGGCATTATTGCTAGGGAGAAGCTTCCCGATTGGGAACGTCTTTGGGATGACTTTGTACAGGAGGAGACCTGGAGAGGTTATGTACATGTAAGTTCATCTACTTGTCATGAGGAGGAGAATGTGGCTCTTGCTACCACTAGCAAGAAGAAGTTCAAAAAGGGTCCAAAGGGAGGACAGAAGCCCAAGGGTGAAGGGAAGAAAGACATGAGAAAAGTCAAGCGCTTTGCTTGCCATAAGTTTGGGCACTATGCAGGACAGTGTCCAAACAAGAAGAAGAAACAAACAACAGCTTCAGCAAAGGTGGAAGAGTTTTCCACCAAGTTTGACAAGGAATT
>JZKD02S1532752.1:733117-760336 GCA_000966675.3 Picea glauca
TACCTAGAACAAGCAAGCAACATGATTCAATCATGGTGGTGGTGGACAAGCTTACTAAAGTTGCCCATTTTATTCCACTAAAAACCACCCACAGGGCAGCTGATGTTGCTGATATCTTTCTAAAAGAAGTTGCACGCTTGCACGGAATTCCTAAGACAATTGTGTTTGATAGGGACCCGAAATTCACTTCAAATTTTTGGAAAGCACTGTTCAAAGGATTCGGAACAAATATGAACTTTAGTACAGTGTATCATCCTGAGTCTGATGGTTAGATAGAGAGGGTGAACAGGGTAATAAAAGACATACTAAGAATGTATGTGATGGATAAACCATCAAGGTGGGAAGACTACCTATATTTGGTAGAATTCGCCTACAATAATGGGTATCATGCATCATTGAAGATGAGCCCATTCGAAGCACTTTATGGAAGAAAGTGCAACACTCCAGTGAGATGGGATAATCCAGCTGACAGAGCAGTCGTTGGGCCTGAACTGCTCAAAGAGATGGAAAATCAAATGATAAAAATTAAACGGAATCTAAAAGCTGCCCAGGATAGGCAGAAAAGTTACGCTGACAGTAACAGAATCCATAGAGAATTCATAGTGGGTGACCATGTTTTCCTCAAAGTGAGGACTAACAGGAGTTCCCTGAAGTTGGGAAGTTGCACCAAATTGACAACAAGATTTAGTGGGTCATTTGAGATCTTGGAAAGGATTGGGCCAGTTGCATACATGCTTGCATTACCTGCATCTATGACTATACATAATTTGTTTCATGTTTCACTGCTTAAGAAATATGTACCTGATGCTAATCATGTTATCGATTGGAATGTGATTCAAGTGGAACCAGAAGGTGTCCTACAAGTGCATCCTGTGCGCATATTGGACAGGAAAAGAAAACAGCTCTGGAATCGAGCTATAGAGCTTGTAAAGGTCCAGTGGACCTGGTACGGTCCTGAGGACGCGACATGGGAGCATGCAAATGCTATGTGGGTAGAGTACCCACATCTTTTTGAAAATTTTGAAAGGCTTGCAGAGACAATGTAAGTTGCACTGAGGATAGTGCATAAATAAGAGGAAGGGGATTGTAGTGTCCCCAAGGCCGAGCCCTATTGTAAATCATGTTCTGAAAGGAATTGTAATTATGTTTTATAGGCTGGTGAGCCAAGTTTTTATAAGCTAGTGGCTTATGTGTTTGTTAAGCCATGGAGCCTAAGTGTTGAAGGCTAGGAGCCTGTTGTTGTATATGTAATCACGCAGAACAATTAATACAAATTTGTAAACACCGCCAGGTGTAGACCGACCACGATGAATGAGTGGAGGGGGACTAAGCTTCCATAGAGAAGGCAAGGGATTAGGGGTTGGAAGGTGGGAAAAGGGGCTAAGTGTTAAGCCTAGGGGTCTTAAGCCTTGGGAATAATATTTTAATATTATTCCAAAAAGGCATGAGCATTTCATGTTTTATCCTAAGCTCCTAACCATGAGAAAGGTGATGCATGCTGGGTAAACGCATGCAGTTTCGAGGGATACAAGTGTCATCCCTGACCCATGCAAATAAAATGGCGAAGATGAGACATGATGGGGGTTCTCCTCCATTCCACCCGACGACCTGAGTGCATACGGCCTCTGAGCGGTACGACAGATCCAACCTCTGGAAAAAAACCTCGTACATATTCTGAACTGAAAAACCTGTGTTTGTCTGGAGAATCCGTGTGTATCCTCTATCTGAGATCGAGCTTGTTTATGGGGTCTCTATCCCAAAGTCGTGACCGTGAGCCATTCGGCCATTGTTGAGCCTGTAGGAAAGCCGCGTCAATTTTCCCTGTTGATTGTTGTGGCCACGCAGTGCTGGACTGTGTGTGGCTTGCTGGCCAGTGGAGAAACACTCTCTCCAGGAGAGAGAGTGTACAGAGGAAGGAGAGAACTCCTAGAAGGAACCTTGTAGCTGCCACAAAGCCCGGAGACTTCCAGTCCGGCATGTTGCTGTAACCCAAGGCAAGGGAGGTTAGCAACCGAAGGACTGTCTAGGTGACAGAGAAGGTGTATACTCCTAGGGTGGAATAGGCATGTGGGGAATGAAGGTCTGTGGGTAGTGAGCGTGAGAGGTTCCTAGGAGAGAATCCCATCCTTGTGGCTATGTGATGTTTCCCTGTAACCTCAGCCTAGCCTAGGATTCCTTGTCTTGGGGTGGAGCTTAGTCCCAGCTCGGGGGTGACCCACTGTTAAGCTGATGAGCAGTGCGGTTTAAGGCTGGGAGGTTCATAGAAGGCCTACACTTGGTTGGTGGAATCTACCACTGTTCAAAGATAAGTACCAGATGATGCTTTAATTATGTTTCTATATCTCTGTGTATTATAATCATCATGTATTTTGTTGTGTATATGAATTGATGTTAAATAGTATTGATTGTTGATTATGGTAGTAAATCGTATGATTACTCTGTGTTGAATGTCTTTAACTTATTTTGAATACATGTGATTAATTGTGAGTGAGAATGTTGTTATTCCGCGTAGTAACACCTACACATTAGTGAGTGAAAAGTGGTGCTACATTGATATTAACACCTAATACAGAGAGTACGAGACGATAGATGAAGATATCCATGGGAAAGTCTCCTATAAATACTTTTGCGACCTCAAACATAAATACAATCCTAAGGAGGGGAACAAAGGAGCACAATTCCCATGAAACTTTGATCTCATGCACAAGGTGGGCAGGTTGATTATTCCACCCTTCAATGCGTCTATAAAGAGAATGGTTAGGGCCTAGGCACATAAGTTGGACACTTACCTCCAACTTAACCTAATGATTGAAGCCGAAGCAATTAAGTATGCCACCCTTCACTTGGAAGGAGAAGCTCACGAATAGTGGTAGCATGGGTTGGTGACATTAGGGCACGCCAACATCACTTCATATGTGGACTTCACTAAGAGGTTGATGGACAGGTTTGACCAAAAGTACCCTGAGATACATTTCAAGGAGTTTGCATAGTTGAGACAGACAAGCACACCAAAAGAATACATCATAGATTTTTAGAGGATGGCATTTATGGTGACAGATATCTCTCAGCAAAGGTTGGTGATGTTATTCATGTAGCATCTTGTTGAACCCTTGAGAAGATGGGTGAAGGCCTTTATGCCAACCACATTGCATGAGGCCATCATGAGATCCCAGGACATGAAGGGCACAATCAACAAGAAGGTACCAAAAAAATCCTTCATCCCTTAAGGAGATAAGGAGATGAAGTTTCCCCATAAGTCATGGATAGGGAAGGATAGGACGAATGAGGAGACTCTAAGAGAACTAAGCAGGAAAAAACTTTTCTTAAGTTGCAAATATTTGTGGGAACCAGGTCGTAGATGTATGGGCAAAGGAAAAGTCCATTACATTGAGGTAGTTTCTGATAAAGAGGATGATTGTGATGACAAAGGTATTGGACAGTACAACGATGAGCCATCACGGACTATAGAGTAGGTGTCATTGTAAGATAGCCCTAAGAGAGTGACCATTCCCACCCTTTCAGGAGTCCTTAAATATTATACCTTCAGGATCATAGGCATTGTGTAGGGGTAGAGGGTTATGTTGTTGTTGGATGGTGGAGCCACCCACAACTTCATTGATGTTGCACTTGTCACTAGGAGAAACATCCCTGTAGAGGATTTTGAGGGATTCAATGTGGTAGTAGCGGATGGGTACAACATGATGTGTACTCAAAGGATCAAGGGATTTGAAGTAACCTTGGACAACTACACGTTGACTAATGAATTTGACATCGTGGATTTAGCGGATACTCATACAGTGCTAGGAGTTCATTGGCTATACTCTTTGGGAGATATACGCACGAATTATAAGGACATGAGGATGGAGTTCTAGGACAAGGGTGGACAATGAGTCATCATGAGAGGTATGTCAACATGTGCTCCCAAGATCGTGTCTAACCAATGCATGGAGGCCTTTTTTAGACACGAGGATGTGGCTTGTGAAGTGAGTGCTTGATCACCATGGAGAAGCCATCACAAGAACACTAGCATTACCCTATGGATATCTAGGCATTTCTTGGAAATAATGAGAGAGTGTTTGAACCATTGTTGGTAGGGAGACCACTTGACAGAGGATTTGAGCATGTCATTGAGCTAGAAGAGGGGTTGAAGCCCGTGATCACCACTCTTTACAGGCATCCAAAAAGATTCAAGGGTGAAATAGAGAAGGCCATAAAGGAGTTGCTAGATATGGGACACATCGGGCCTAGCTCTAGTCCTTTTGCTTCATCAGTTGAACTAGTGAAGAAGAAAGATGGTACTATGAGGATGTGCATAGACTAAAGGGCACTAAAAAAAATACCATCAAAAATCGATACCCAATACCTAGGATTGATGAGATGATCGATAAGCTGCATGGAGTAGTTTACTTCTCAAAGGTTGATATGTGATCAAGATACCACCAAATTCGGGCCAGGGAGGAGGATATCCATAAAAAAAAAATCCAGGTGTCATTATGGGCATTACGAGTTTCTAGGAATGTCCTTACTAACGCACCAACTACCTTTCAGTCACGCATGAACCATATCTTCAACAAACAGTTGAGGAAATTGTTACTAGTATACTTTGACGATCTTCTCATCTACAACAAGATGTGGGAGAAACACCTAAAGCATGTGGACAAGATTCTCACCATTATGGAGGAAATGTCATTTTTTTCCAAGGAGGAAAAGTGTGAGTTTGGGTTGACAAAGATCCTCTATCAGGGGCAAGTGATTGGTGTTGAGGGAGTAAAGGTGCATCAGGAGAAGATCCAAACCATCTTATACTGGCTCACCCCTAGGTCACTCAGAGATCTACGAGGATTCTTCGGGATATGTAGCTATTAAAAATGGTTTGTGAATGGATTTTAATAATTGGCCACGCCATTAACAAACCTCACCAAGAAGGGGGAATTATAATGGTCAAAGGACACACAGGTAGTGTTCGACAAAATGAAGAAGGTCATGAGCAATTGGCCAGTATTAGCACTCCTAGATTTTACACAGCCTTTTGTCCTAGAGTGTGATGCATCCGGTGAAGGGATAAGAGCAGTGTTAGTGTAGAACCGACATTCGATAGCTTTCAATAGAAGGAAGCTAAGGGAGCTTGAGAAGCTCTACCAAATCTATGATAAGGAGGTGTTGGCCATCATGCATGCATTGGCTAAATTCAGACAATACTTAGTAGGAGGATGCTTCATGGTTCAGACTGACCATAACAACTTGAGATATTTCTTGGAGCAATGAGACATGAATGAGAGGTAGCAGAAGTGGGTGAGTAAGGCACAAACATATTATTTATACATTGAGTATGTAAAGGGAAAGAAGAATATAGTTGTTAATGCCTTATCCAAGAGACCTACAACCTTCTCCATGGCAGAGATCTCAATAGACTGGAAGTCCATTCTCTTAGTGGAATACTCCAAGAATACCTTTGCTTGTGAGCTAATTGAGGGTAGTATTCAAGATGAAAAGTACAGGGTAGTGGATGACATCATCTACTACAAAGACATGATCTATCTTGTCCCTGAGCCCACACTCAAGGATAAGATTTTGAGGGCAGCGCATGATCCACCACTGGAAGGGCGCAAGGAGTATATGAAGACCTACAGATAGGCGAGGGAGAGATTCTCATGGAAGGGTCTCAAAGTGGATGTACTTCATCATGTAAGGGAATGCATGACTTTCCAACAGAACAAGCCAGAGTTCACACATCCTGCAGGACTGCTTCAACCATTATTGATCTCGGAAGAGAAGTGGGAAAACATTTCCATGGACTTCATCACAGGGCTACCCAAGGTGTTGGGCAGGTATTATATCTACATGGTAGTAGACAGATTAAATCAATATGTGCACTTCTTTGTTATTCCTATGAATTACAATGCATCTCAGGTAACGAAACTATTCTTTAGGGAGATGTTCATACTCCACGGTCTTCCGAGGAACATGGTTAGTGACCGAGATAACAAATTTCTCAGTATGTTTTGGCAGGAGTTGTTCAATTTTTCCAAACAGAGTTAACACCTAGCACTAGCTATCACCCTCAGACAGACGGGAAGACCAAGATAGTAAATAAATGGATCAAGGGGTACTTAAGGAACTATGTGTTAGGGCAGTAATGGGCATGGATAAAATGGTTGCATCTCGGGGAGAATTGCTACAACACCACTCATCACATGTTCGTTGGGATGAGCCCATTCAAGGAATTGTATGGCTATGATGCTCCATCTTTTGTGGATTTGGCGTTTGGAGAGAGTCGAGATCCTAAGGCCAAGGACTGGTTACAAGAAAGTTGGGACATATGAAGAGTCCTAAAGGAGAATCTGCAGGCTGCTCAGAATCAACAGAAGATGTATGCAGATAGACAGAGGGTAGAATGCAACTTTGAGGTTAGAGAACTCATCTTTCTCAGATTGCAGCTGTATATACAGTCATCATTAAAGAAGAGTGGTGCAGATAAGCTTCAGCCCTACTTTTACGAGCCCTATTGATCTGAAAATGAGAAGACTTGTATCTTTTAAAATATTTTCAAGTGTAAATTATGTGTGCTTGGGAAATAGGATCAATTTGCAAACACATAATTTAGATATTTTTCACACTTAATATGTACATAATAACCAACAATAACATCCATCAAAGTAAACACATAACACAACAAATGATAAAGGAGTTCACCCATCTCTTGGGCTACATCTCATGGTCCAGCTTTGAGTGGATCATTTTAATTATTTGCTCAAAGTGTTAGAAAAATGTCTTGCAATGCTCAAAATGCCAAATAGATGGCTCCAATGGCTCCAAAACATCCAAAAATCCCTAGCTGGGCTCTTTCTGCACCTGATTTGGCCAAAAAATGAAGAAGATATCCTCCTGGAAAATTTCCCCTTCAAGCTTGTTGTCTTTGGTTCTCCAATTTGCACCTATGTGTGACTAACCTGGCTCCCGCAACGTTACTGGGCCAAAAACCCAACACACTGAATCGTTCTGAGAATTGGAGTGACTTGTCAAACAGTTAGGGGCCTAACACTTTTTTTGGCAGAGGTGTTGGTCTCATGGCGGCCATATGGCCACATCCCGGCGTCGAGTTCGGACCCACCGTTGGATGGTGGTTGAATGGCTCGCACCAAAGGTTCTATGGAATGGCCATATGGCAGGGTCCCCACACCTTCCAGGCTTAGCACAATGGTTAACCCATTTCCCTGCGCCAAAGGTTATATGCAAAGGTCACATGGTAAGTAATAAGGTCTGGGGCCTAACCCCGACCCTTCTGACATCCAAATGAGCATTGCAACAAGTTTAAATATTAGTGGGTGAATATAAGGTTAAGACTCACCTGTAGGCAGGCTGGTAGCCCAACCTAAGTTAGAACTATGCCACTTGTCCCTAAGGTCTGGGGTTCGACCCTCGCGGACTACCACCAACTTTTAATACACCGGAGGGGAGCCACGTGGCAGCCCATGACTAGGCCACGTGGCACCATACCACTTTCCCCCCAAGTGACACATGTGAACACCTGATTGGTCCACATACCACACCAAATCACCTACCAAGTCAGCCTGCCAACTCAGCATTTGGCCCTGCCACGTCAACACTGTACGGACTGTACAAACTGCAGAATCAACAAAATTTTCTCTATTTGGAAAAGTGGACATAATGCGGTATCTCACTCATATGACATCCATTTGAACCTGTTCAAGTTGTGCTGGTATCGTGAGGACGAGGCCTACGCACGTGTCCATTTTGAAGCAATTCTGAGCACTTTGATTTTTGAGCATATTTTTTATCCCCTGGATCACTCCTCCCCATTGGGAAGCTTTTGGACCTCCAAAAGACTACTTTCAGCCTATCTGAAGATGAGGGTACAATTCCCTCACCTTTCCAACCTTAATCCACTTGGCCTTGCTTGGATTTGTGCCTTTAAGGCCAACTCGAAGGTATTCCACATTCCCTTGTTTTGAAGTTCTCATCCCCCTGTCAAGGATTGTGTCTTCATGCAGTTTTGAAAGATATTCTGGTGAGAAATCATCTATTGGAGGAATTTGAACGTGTTCTCCTTGATCATTAATCAAACGAGGCTCATACAATCTCAAATTCTCAACATTGACAACTACATACATTTGCATATAAGGAGGCAAATCCAAATGGAAGGCATTGTTACCAATCTTTTCAAGAATCTTGAAAAGTCCATATCTAATTGGTTTCAGTTTTTTACCTTCTCCTTTAAGCCTCTCTTTGCTAATGTAAATCCAAACTTCATCTCCAACTTGGAAACTGTGATCAACACGATGCTTTTCATGTCTTGTCTTGTACTTGGCTTGGCTCTTTTCCAACTGTTCTTGTACCATTTGATGCACCAACTAAATTTATTCAATGAACTTCTTTGCCCTATCAATGTCATATTGACCATCAATAGCAATGTCTTTCCCAAAGATAAAATCTAAAGGAGATTTTGGAAAATAACCAAAACATGCTTCAAATGGAGATGTTTGAGTTGAAGAGTGCTTAGCTCGGTTGTAAGCATGTTGAATGTAGTGTAGGTGCTCATCCCAAAGCTTAGGACGATTGTTACAATAACCACGAAGAAGATGCACTACTGTCCTATTAACCACTTATGTTTGACCATCGGTTTGTGGATGAAAAGTTGTGCTCTTTGTTATCTTGGTGTCCATGAGTGCCCATAAACTTGACCAAAAGTTCTCAATAAATCGAGAATATTGATAAGAAATAATGGATTTAGGCAACCCAAAATGTACCCAAACATGTTGAAAGAACATATGTGTCATTTTCTCGGCTATAACCTGCTTCTTATAAGGCATCAAAATACACATTTTGCTGAAACGGTCAACCAAAACATAAAGATAATCATGATTGTTTTTAGACATAGGTAGACCTCCTACAAAGTCCATGGAAATGTTTTCCCAAGGAAGAGAAGGAACCGGAAGTGGAGTATACAAACCCAACTTTCTCTTGCTAGGCTTGCTTGTAGCGCATAAAGAACATCCTCTTACATATCTTGAAACACTTTCATTCATTTTAGGCCAATAGCAATACCTTTGCAAATTAGCCACCGTCTTGCCTACACCATAGTGGCCAACAATAAGAGAATAATGAGCTTCCCTTACGATGTTGACTCTTTCACCCTGTGGAATACATAGCTTGCCAAGATTATACAAAATCTTATCATGCATATGGTAATCCAATTCCTCAACTTGGTTAGAATGACATAAAGTTGCATAAACCTCTTTAAAATCTACATCTAAAGCATAATGTTCAACATAGCTCTCATGCATGATAGAATTGTGCTTAAGAATAACTGAAGCACTAACAATAGGCCTAGAAAGCATATCAACAACTTTGCTATAAATTTCTTTTTTATACCTTATAACCAAGTGGAACCATTGTAGAAAACCCATCCATCTCAAGTGTCTTCCTTGCTGCAGCTTGTCTGTGATTGTAAGTATTGCAATGGTTGATGATTTGTGTGAATGATAGTTTCTTTTCCAAACAAATAATGTTTCCATTTCTTCACACTTTGCACCAATGCATACAACTCCTTATCATAAGTAGGATAGTTAATCACAACACCATTAAAACTTGAATATATGTCACACGTCCTTGATCTGGATTTATTTTTCCAGCAGGGCCCCTTCCTCTTCCTACATTTTTTGGGGTCGGTCATTCTTCTCCTGTTTTATTCATGCATAATATATCCTTCAATTCGTCAATATAGTGTCAGGGATTATTCTTGCACCCTTAATAACCTCCCCAACAACAACGCCATAAATGTTGGTGTGTTTAATTGTATAATTAAACCATCAAATGCATTCAATTTTCAACATGGGGTAAGTCTTTTATTACAAGGTCATTATGCAATATATATGCAGACAAAGAATTTTCCTAACACTTTCTGGTAAACAAAATCTACTAATAACACCCTCTGCACAAATTTTGTGAACAAACCAAATCCTTATACCGACTTAAAGCTACAATTAAGTAAGATGCTTAAAAGAAATTCATAATAATCAATCCAGCCTATATTGAAGTTGAACCAATTGATAATTATCCAAACCTTACCACTAATGGAATCTCAAAGAAAAATCACAAAACATGTTGTTGAAGAGCAAGAAACACATATATCAACAATTATAATCCTTTCTTGTAACTTAACAATACCGCTGCAATAACTAGAAACACATTCTTGTTGAAACCAACAATCTTCTTTATAAAGGAAACACACCCTCAATGCAATTAATCATAACACACTCTTACATAATTGAAATTGAAACAATTGTTGCATTTAATTGAAGACCCAAGCACACATAATTGGAATAAAGCACTTGCCAAGAATGGATCAAGAACACACTTATGCAGAATTGAAATGAACACTTGTTTCAATAAAACAGAAAAGCACTTGTGTTGAATTGAATCAAAACACACCAGTAACAATCAAACTGTAACAGTTTATGCTTAAAACGATTTACTCAGATCAATCATCAGCACCAATATTAAGCTAAGGATAATGAACGAAAAGACTATCTGTTTTACACTAATATATTAACAATACAAGAACAACAACCCAACTAAAGAGGAGGGCCCTTCCTACTTAGCAGGGGAGAAAAACTACAAAAAATGCAACTTAATTACTCATGAATTGATACCACAACTTTCCAGATTCTGTTACTTAATCAAAAGGTGCAGATACAATTTTTGTTACTCCTTAGTCAGTCGACTATTCTCTATTTTCCCAAAACCAACCTAACCTGGGAGTAGAGACGCTCTACCCTTTTAAACTATTTCTTCCTCTTCTAATCTTAGAAAAAATACAATTATGAACAACCTTGAGAATCTTTCGATTCTCAAGTTGTTCGATGTCATCTTTAATTAAGAATATACAAGATAAAATATAATTTTTGTAATTGATTACAACCTGCGTAAAGACTTTATGGAAATGGTCGGTTGAACTGTTCTATTATCTAGGTGAACAACCCATGTTTATAACATACAATAGTCGTGATTTAAGGTAGCCATGTCATCAATATAAATCAATCCTTGTCATGTGGGTCCATTGATCAATGGTGTAATCAACATCACACTATGATCCTCTAGCGGTAACAACATTTTGAGATAGCGATGTTTGCATGTCAAGTACTGGAGTAGCAACACCTCATAGTAGTAGCACCTTGGTGTAGAAGCACCTTGGAGTAGCAACACCTCGGAGTATCAACGCCTTGGAGTAGCACCTCGGAGTAGCAACACCTCAGAGAAACATCTAATTGTTTGACAAGATTATTTATTAAGTAATTAATTAAGAATATAGGGGGCTTCCATAGTGCAAGATATTAGATATTATTAGATATTATTTTCCCTAAATGCAGGAAAATCTTAAAGAATCAACGCATCAGATGTACTTAACAAACTTGTGTTAAAAAGGTAATTCTTGGACCATGATAGTTATGGGAAAGGTATGAATAAGAAAGAAAAGGTACAAGATAAGTAACAAAATGATGGAAAAAAGGGTGTCATTCCCATGACTCAACAATCATCATGGAAGATATACAAATCAAAAAAGTTAAACACAAGGGAGATATTGAGATCAATTGGTAAATCAACATTATAAGCATTGTCGTTGATTTTCTTGAGAATCTTGCAAAGACCAATTTTCTTATAATTCAATTTATGTTGGGTTCCTCTAGGAAACTTCTCTTTCTGTAAATAAACGATAACCAAATCACCTTCATTGAATACTTGGTATTGTCGGTGAACATCTTATATAAAAAAATGTTCATTATTGGCCTGCAGTTTTTGTCTCACTTGTTGCAGTAACTATTGAATGTGTTCTGCAAATGCTTCCCCGTCATCACTGATCTTATCCCCAAGTGGTAGATGCACCAAATCTAGGACATCCATAGGATTTCTACCGTAAACAACTTGAAATGGAGATTTACCTGTATATCTATTCACTAAACTATTGTAGGAAAATTCTGCTTGAGGTAAATTCAAATCCCATTGCTTGGGCTTCTCTCCAACAATGCTTTGTAACATGTTTCCCAAACTTTGATTTACTACCTCGGTTTTCCCATCTATCTGGGGGTGATATGCACTGCTAAACTATAATTTAGTTCCCATTTCCTTCCACATATTCCTCCAAAAATGACCCAAGAACTGAGTATCTCTATCATAGGTAATATTTTTTGGAACCCCATGAAATCTAACAACTTAAAAAAAAAAAAAAACAATTCTGCCACCCTCGATTCATCACTAGTTTTCTTGCAAGCAATGAAATGATTCATTTTAGATAACCTATCAACCACCAAAAAAATATAATCATTACCTCGTTATGTGTTTGGGAGCTCCAACACAAAATCCATGCTTAGATCTGTTCATGGGCTTGTGGGCACTAGAAATGGCATATACAACCCTATATTCTGTGAGTTTCCTTTATCCATTTGGCAAATCCTACACCGCGTCACATACCTAGTTATATCCTTTTTCATCTTCAACCAGTAATACTTATCTTCGATTAAGCTTAGTGTCTTATCCTTTCCAAAATGTCCTGCCAAACCACTACTATGAATGTATTTGATAATATTTTACCTCATTGAACCAATTGAAATGCATAGTTGTTTTCGTTTGAAGAGGTATCCATCTTGCATAAAATATTCACCCTAATTAAGATCCATGTTCCCAATGACTGTATTCTTCAAATGTTCCACAATCTTCTGAAAATCATCATTAGGCGCATAGATATCCTTTAATGCAACAAACCCAATTACTTAATTTTACATGGTTGTCAAAAGAACAGTGCACTGACTCAAAGCATATGCAACTTGATTCTATTGTCTTGATTTGTGCTTCAAAACAAAGGTGTAGCCTTGTAAGAAAGAGACCCATTTTGCATGTTTATTGTTCAATTTATTTTGGGTGTTTACATATTTTAATGCAATGTGATCTGTAAATAACACAAACTCTTTCAGCACTAAATAATGCCTCCAATGTCGAAATGCTTGCACAATTGCATAAAATTCTAAATCATATGTGGAGTAGTTATTTCTTACCTCATTCAAATTTTCACTAAAGAATGCAATTGGTCTACCTGGTTGGCTAAATACAATTCCAATGCCTACATGTGAAGCATCACAATCTACCTCAAACAATTTATCAAAATCTAGCAAGGCTAATATGGGTGCCTCAGTTACCTTCTTCTTTAGAAACTTGAAACTTTCCTCAGCTTCATTGGTCCACATAAATATCTTTCCTTTGGTACAATCTGTTATGGGTTCTACAATACTGCTAAAATTTCGAATAATTTATTTGTAAAAGGTAGCCAACCCATGTAAAATTATTACCTATGCTATGCTCCTAGGACTAGGCCACTCCAAAATTTCTCCAACTTTCTCTGAATCCATCTTGACTCCTTCTGTCGAGATGAGAAAAAACCAGAAATACCAAACTTTCTTGCAGGAGCCTACATTTCTTCAAGTTTGTATAAATTTGATGTTTTCTCAATGCATCCAATATAATTTTTAAATGTTGCAAGTGATCTTCTTTGTTGTTACTGAAAACTAGGGGTCATGAAAATAAGTAACAACAAACTTACCAATATAATGTTGAAGCACAGTATTCATCAACCGCATCAAAGTACCAGGTGCATCAGATAGCCTGAATGGAATCACCATCCATTCATATAGTCCACCCCTAGTCTTGAAGGAAGTTTCCATGCATCCCCTTCATGAATCCAGATCTAGTGGTATCCACTTCACAAATCAATCTTACTAAAATATTTAACTTGAGCTAGCACATCCATCATGTCTTCCAAGCACGGTATAGGAAACCGATATTTCATGATAGTTTTATTGATTTATCTGCTATCTGTGCACATCCTCCATGTATTATCCTTTTTTGGAGTCAATAATGTTGGTACAACACAGGGAATCGTGCTTTCTCTTACAAAACCTTTTTTTATAAGTTCTGTCACTTTTCTATTGAACTCTGCATGTTGTGTAGGACTCATCCTATAGGCTGCCTGATTAGGTAAAGATGATCCTGAGATTAGATCAATGTGATGTTGAATATCCCTCTTTGGTAGAAGACCACAAGGTAGTTCGTTATGTATAACATCAACATATTATTCTAGTAACTTAGCCAGTTCAGCAGTAATTGGTATGTCTTTCACATCTCCTTTTTGCTCTATTAATGCATAACAAAATCTTGTTTCCTTCGTTTTCTTAACAAACTCTCTTTCAAAAAACATATTCTTAGTTTTTCCCTCATCGTTAAGGGGCAATAAGACAACTTTCGATCCATCCTTCCAAACGGTGTAGGTATTATTTCCTCCATCATGCATGACTTTTATGTCATATTACCAAGGCCTCTCCAATAATAGATGACATCCATCCATCGAAATGACATCACACCATACTTCATCTTAATAAGTCTTACCCATGGAAAACTTGATCAAACATCTTTTATTAATGGTGACTTCATTTCCGTTTTTGAACCATGTAATTCGGTAAGGATGGGGATGTGTTTCACAATGTAATTTCAACTCAACTACCATATCTTTGGAAACCATATTCTCACAACTACAAGTGCCAACAATAAATTGACATACCTTTCCCTTAGAAGTGCATTTGGTTCGAAACATATTTGTCCGAAGCCAAGAATATTCATTGTCGCTACTCTAACTTTGCTCTTTTTTGGGAATCACCATTGACCTTTGTATCATGAGAGTCTCCCCCTGATCAGGTGGGACTTCAGATTCAAATCCTTCTTCTTCATTCTCAGCTAGAACCAAGTTTAAACTAGGTTGTTGTCCTTGCTTCAGCTCTTGCATGTTATAATTTGGCTACTCAAATGCTCAATGACCCTCTACACCACACCTAAAATACACCTAAGGTCCTCCTCTGCCACCACCATAACCTCTACCCCTCTGAAATCCTCTTCCTCGTGACTGATTCAGGTTACCTTTTTGAGTATCTTCTGCTTTCTCAACTCCTTGGGTTGATTCACCTCTGTTATAGTTAAAACCACCCTGTGAGGAAGATGATGTACCCCTCCTTGCTCCTCTATTCCTTTGAGAAAATTGCTAGTTTTTCTTTTCCTCATCCTTTAAGGATAATTGGTATGCCTATTCCACTTTGTGAACCATGCATTCTTAGTTCATCTTGAATATAAAATTTTAAACAATCAGTTACCTTGAAGCTAGTTGCTCATCAGTTTCTCGGTGATCCACATGAATGGAAAAATGATAAAACTTGTTTGTGACTTCCTCCATGGTGGATAGGTTTTTCTTCAATTTATGAAATCTATAAAAAAGGGTCTGGGCATAGTCCAGAGGAAAAAAAATTCTTGCAATTTTTTTCCCATCTAGCTCCAAGTCTTAATTTTGTCGTTTCATTTTTTTGCTCTGTCTTTCTTCACATGATCCCACCAGATCATGGCGTGAACCTTCAATGTGGTGCATGCAAATTCCACCTTCTTTTCCTCTGGCATAGACCGCCTTTCAAAAAACAATTCCATGGTGTTCAACCAATATATTAACTCCTTTGGTTTATGATTTCCTACATATTCTGAAACTTCTTTCTTGATTCTATCATTTCTCCCTTATATAGCCCTGAGCATCCTTTATTCAAAAGTTGTGTGCTCTAATTTCTCTTCTTCATGTTCTTCATGTTCTTATTCATCTCCATGGCTCATCGCCTCATTAGACACTTCTCTTTGTATTATTCTCTAACTAGATGGCATGTTTGTAATATATGCTACTTGCCTTTGGAGGTTTTGCATATCTCTTCACATTTGAGCAAGACCTGCTCGTCCTCTTCCTCTCCCAGCCATATTCTTGCTTTCATACTAGATGATGTAGCCAATACTCTGAGATTCATTCACAAGATCTAAAAAACATGCAAACACATGAGAATGGAAATTAACTCTCTTTTATTCCTTCTCCATCCTAACTATTACAATGGAAGTTCAACCCCTTATAACTACTATCTAAGATTTTTGGAAGCAACTAATTTTAGAAAAACAACCAATTTAACTAAACAAATGATTTTAGGAAATTCTCACATGAATCTAAAGCTGACCAATAAATAAGACCTAATTAGTGTGACACTATTTGTCAACTTGCTTTTCTGATTAAGTTCATAAACTAAGAGATAATTGATAATTCAAAATTCAAAATTCCAGTAAAAACACTAAAACCTCAATTTGAGGCCTTATATGAAGGAATTTGACCCCGAAAAAGTGTTGAAATGATGTCCAATCTAAAGGATTAGATTAACAAAGCAATGAACTCTTTGAGACATAACTCCCTATAAAATTCCAGCCCAAACGGATAATTGAGTCAAAAGTTATGACTCTCGAAAAATCCTGCCATCATGTTGGTAGTTACAATTAGACAATAACACATTTACATTGTTTGCATGCCATGGCATGGAAATCATTAATCGTGAATAATTACAAGTTGGAGGAAACAAGGGTGTTACAGTCTTAACAAATATCTTCCTATTGGAGACTAATGACGTTGAACAAACCTAACCTATTCAAAAAAAAAAAAAAACTTTCAACTTTTTCAATAAAACAATTCAAACAAGAAATAATGTTTCCTTCTCTATCCCTAAAACTAAAAGAAACTTTGTTTCCAATACCAAGTTTTGAGGTAAAGCTAGAAAAAATGTGTGACAATCTACAAACTACTAAAAGACATTGAAATCACCAAAAGTAATTCAAGGATATTTTACCAAAAACTCCTCTCCAGGGCTATTTCAAACTTATTGAGAATTTAAATTAGTACCATTGGGTAAGACATACTAAGATACACATTTTTCTTAGTTTTGTTTAGCTTTGAATTTCCCATCAGGCATAGCTTAAGTGCTAAATATATAACCATTTCATGGTTTGCAAAACTTTCATGGAAACTAATTCAGGGTTATTTTACCAAAAACTCCTACTCTTCGAGACTATTTCAAACACACTAAAAATTAAAATTAGTACCGCCAGGTAAGACATATTAAGATACATATTTTCTTAGTTTTGAATTTCTCGTTAGGCATAGATAAAGTGCTAAATATGTAACCATTTCTTCTGTTTCTATTCCTATTTTGAAAAAGGATTGTAGAATTCCAAGGAAAACCATAAAAGTGTTGATGTTTTGGTAGTTGTGGGAGGTATTTTCCTCCTAGACAATTTTTCTTAGAGAAGAAGAAGATTCCAAGAAGTCAAAGGAAGACCATTGAACATTTGGAGAACACTCTAGAAAAGAATAAAGTAAAATAAAATACCACAAAAGAGAAGTCGACCCACAGGAGATAATAATAAAGTGGAAATATAATTTCTAGGAAGAGAAGTCGGCCCACAGAAATAATAAAGACCCAGAATAAGAAGTCGACCCAGACATGCATCGAGATTAGTATAAATACCAATTTGGGTCAGTTCATTTGCAGAGTCAGGAAATTATCCTTGTAAAATGCACACTAGGAAGTTGCAGGTGCTCTTGCAACTACAGTTTCACTATTTCTGGTTTATGGTCTTCTTGGAGAGTGTTCCCCACTTGGGGAAGGATATTCTTGGTGGTTCTTGGTGATCTCTCTTGTGCGTTATCTCTTGAAGAGTTGCGCTAAGGTTGTGTGGTGTTTCCCAATTGCTTTCTGTCAGTAGCAGTTGTAGTTACAATAGCAGTTTCCATAGAAGTTGCAGTTGCAGTTGCAATAGAAATTGCAGCTACAGTTACCAGTTGTGCCAGTTATGTGGTGCGCTAGTGATGCGCCTATATTGCGCTAGTTCTATGGTGACTCACTTTTCTAACCTTGCTAGGGTTTGACAAGAAGAAGAGAAAATTATTTTTTTCTTCATTGTTGGTTTTCTCTTGTGATTAGAGCTTGTTCATGGTTGTATTGGAATATTCTCTCTAAGAAACGTTGGTTGGGTTTTTCCCCGAGTTTGGGGTTTTCCTAGGATAAATATTTTTATGCTCTTGTGCTTGTTTATATGTTGCTTATATACTTCAGTATATGATTATTGAATGTTAAAAGAAGATTAAAATGCTATGGTGAATCTAATGTTAACCAAACTAATGAAAATATAACATGGTGTCAGAGAAGGTTTCCTTCATAACAGTCTAACCACTAGAAGGAAGATCATGAGATTTGGCACAATGTTGAGATTTGTCATTGCACATGCAACTTGTCACTGCATAGTTTTCTTTGTCAAGCTCGTTAAGCTATTGTTATAAATTCGATTGGGACAAACTCCACCATTTATTAACTTGCCCTACTCTAGCACACCTATTACACTTATCAGATTGACTTTCCTCAAAATTTAATTTTTAGGGTTTTAGGCTTGTTGAAATTTTCCTAGACATTGAACCTTCTTATTCAGATTTATAACATTTTCTTATTGATGTAACGTCTCAGATTAGAAGAAAAAGTTGGATGGTGTGGTTGTATATAAGATGAGGGTGTTTGAAGGAGATGTACACTTGACAAAAGGACATTTATCCAAGTAATGATGGTAGATTTAAAGGGGTCTTAGATCTACTGCACTCAAAGGAAGCCAAGAGTTGGAGGTAGTAGTGATGATGTCTCCTAAAATATAGAACAACTCAAATGGGACAACAATAGTTTTGAAAATTAAAATCGCAATGATAAATTACGCCTGCAAAGGATTGCTAAACCCTATTATTTATTTATGATGATAATATTTAACTAGTAGGTGGGACCCCCTTGTAGACTAGAGGCGCAAATATAGACATGTTACGCTTATATGTTGTTGTTTTTATGATGTTGCCTACACAGTCCTATACATTTGATGATGCAGTCTTGGTTTCATTTGATATGACAAATGGGTGGTTGATGCATTGTTGCTAAATGTTGTTGATGTTTACTTGCGATACAAGGCAGTTCTATGGTTATGAGAATTATATTGTTACAGGTGCTATGTTATGATATGTTATATCATTGATTAATAATACATATATCATTATAATTAAATTGGAGCTAGCTCAAAAAAGAGAGGGAAAGGAACCATGGATAAGTCCTAAGGCCATGATAAAAGATTACATACAAACTTTAATGAATATATAAATTGATACAAGTGGTGGACCTAGCTGTTATACGATGCGCTTTGTTAAAGAGTTTATATGGAGGCACATATGGTAACATTAATACATGATTATTGTTGAAGTTATGACATAAGGTTAACATATAAGTTATATGTCTTGGGTGGCACACTATACAATTGATATGGTATCGAATCTATATAGGATATGGCATTGAGTTATGCAATGGTTATCGTTTGATTTTAATGATGGAGGTTATGTTAGTGGGTTGGCTCGTACATGGAATTGAATAGGGCCAGGTGAGGAAGCGACGTGCATTTACTACACGTCACTCCAAACCTCCCTTGATCCCGTCTCCCTATAATAGTTGCATTGTTTCTCTGTTGGTTGTGGAAGCTCCGCGATTTCAGGTTTGGAAGGGGAAAATTTAACAAGCTCGTCATTGAAGTGATTTTACATAGGTATGGCTCTTTGTTTTCCATCCATGATGGAATCTTTATATTATGAATCAAATTGTGGCTCAGGATTTCATAGTTTCTATGTTTTCTTGAGTTTTCGATTGAGTGTAAATATTGTGTTATGGGTTCTCTGTGATTACTGTGAAATGTTGGTATTCTTAAGCGAAGTATTGGGTGTTCTTGATTGTAAAGTTTGCGCATTGGCTACTGAATCCATCGGCTTGGTTTTTTGTGATGATTCTCTATGAAAAATGGTAACAATGGTGAAATGGGCTCTGATTTTATGGTTGAGGGGTTTTAACCACCATTTTGTGTATCAGTTGTTGTTAACTCTTTTCCCTCTCGGTCATTGTTGTGATTCTTTATCGAAGTTGCAATGCAAAATTCGATAGTGGTGTAGTTCTTTTGTCTAAGCCCCGAGATATTATTGATGACTCATTCTTTACTATCATTTCAGTGAAAGATTTCCACAAGTCCAATCTTGGTTGGCCCAAAATGTTTAATAGAGGCTTGTGTATACATTGAATGGATACGAGTTGCGAAGAGTTTTCACACCCACTCCTCTCATCTCTGCTATAATGATGATTGTATGGCATGAAGCCTCACTATCAATTGTTTTCAAAAGTTATCAACCTCCCGGGTGTTGGAAAGAGACATGGTATCTCTATGATTTCGAGCATCCTTTATTGTTAAATTAACCCTCGTTCCTCTCTGCAAAAAAATTTTTAGAGGCATTTGTGTGTTCCTGGGTTGTTTATCTCGAATTGCCTTATTTTCCACTCAGGCATTATCTTATGGTTCTGTCAAGATCTTGGGGTTATAAGATGAAAGATTGTGGTGTTTTTAAAGAGCATGGCTCTCTTTTCTTTTTCAAGATTATGTTGTGGCATGTGGTTGTTTCTCGGTGGTAAATTCTTGAGGATGTAAAAAACCATTAGCTCTATGTGTTTTTTTTTTAAGTCAAGCAGACTTTCGTAACCTCTCCGCATTTAATTTCTAAGGAGCCCGACTCGGAGTCTGACTTGACCTACCTTCCTCGAGCACGTCCTGGAGTTTGTCAAGATTTTGGATTTAATGATTGTGGAAATTTTAAGGGCACGGGCTCCCTCACTTCAAGAACCATCTCTTAGTTGAATCTCTGTGTGTCCTCTCTATGATGAATTTGTTTGAACAGAAAAGAAAAATATGGTTACCTACCATCTGAGAGCTTCCCTTCTAGTCGATTATGGTCTTTATGACTGTGCTTAATCCTAGCCCGATCGTGATTAAATTTAAGTTAAGAAGGCACCTGTGTGAGTCATTATTTCACCAAGCACGATCATGATTATGTCAAAATTTAAAAGAGATACTTGTGTATGGGGTAATATCATTATGTTCTCTTCATGTATGTTATGGGAATCATCGTGCAGACTATGATTGTTTTAAAAGGAAGTATATACATATTAATTCACACGAAGATCAAGATCAGGGTTACATTTTTGGGGTTGACTGTTGTTGTCGAATCAAGATTTGGTCAATTATATGATTGAAGACCTGTGTATATGATTTGTTCATCAAGCATGCTTTTAAGTCTGTCCATTTTTTTAAAGGGAACCTGTGTGTGGTTAAATCGGGCCCAATTTTTTTTTTGTTTGATGAAAATTGAGTATTGATGGTTAATCATGGGTCTATTATTATCGGATTTCCAGGGATGGTTATTGGATATAAAAAAATGGAATCACTGTGCATATTATGGTTGTTAAAAAAAAAAAAAAAAAGAGATCAATGTTAGCACATGCAGTACTATGGAATTGGAAATGTTTGCATAGTTATTACATAAATGCATAGATTGGTATAGATTGAAGATTTCTAGGAAATTAAAGTTGTTTTATTGAAGATAGTAAGAAATATATATGCAATTGAGGAACAGTTAAATGTTTTTGGTCTTGGAAGTGAATGCTTTTGGATTAAATTTGAAACAGAGTTATGATAGTTGATTGATTTAATTTATTTTATGAACAATATCCATCTAATTCCCTCTAATTTTCTCACTTTTTCACTTATTATAAATCCCCTCACAATCCCAAATTGATTTTGCATGCCCTGTTCACTAAAATTAATTAAAAATATGTATGACAATGATAAAAAAATAACAAAAAGATAGATGGCAGCTGATTTGTTTTGGTATTGTTGCACAGTCAGTTATTTAATGAATTGTCGAGTAGTAATCGTATTCTTACTCCATGTCTTGATATCACTTTTTCTCTCAATACAATTCCCCCAGATATCCTGTGAACCCTATTTCACCCCCTGCTCATTTGACAATTATTAAATAAATTTTATGGATTGGAATACATAGGTTGATGTTGATTGCCGAGCCAAACTTTGTTTCATATTAAGAGAATGTCATGTATGGTCTGTTAAGAACTAGTTGCTAATACTTGTTGCATACAGGATGAGCTTCTTCAACAGAGGAAGTCATGGCTGAAACAATAGGGGCAGAGTAAACTGGAACAAAGGGCTTAAAAGGCCCAGATTCTCAATACATTTCGATGCCGATCCTCAAGAGTTAAACCAACTCTTTCAAGATGGATTTTTTAATTGGATTGGGAAAGGGATAGTCCATCCTAGACCAGAGAGGCCTCCCTTTTTGCCTCATCGTGTTCCTAGTATCCCTATTCCCTCCATGTATCTTTGCAACCTGAAGTTCCCGAGAATGATGGATGGCATGAGATTGTTCACCCAACAGTCTCCCAACATCATGGTTGGCCAAATTTGTCATTACCTCCTCCTCCTCCACATGTTAACCCAAATGTTCATATTTCCCCTGCACACTCACCTGTACAGTCCTCCCATGCAAGCAAAAGACTCAAAACCAAGGCCCACCATGTGCATGATAAAGGCAAAGTCGTTGTTGCTCCCTCCTCTCCTTCAAGTGACTCAGCCAAGTCAGTATCATCCCGTATGCACTTGAGAGATGACTGCTCCCATGTCATTAATGATATCTAGCCTCAAGGTTCCACCCAACCTAAGGCTAATTCAGAGAAGTCAAAAGGGGATAGCAACAACAAAGGAAAAATTGCCTCTCAAAGTGACAAATATGGTTTTTTATTATGTGTTTATAATTAATTTGTTGAGGACAATGGAATGCTAAATGTTTTGGAAAACAAACTATTTTTTGCATATTGTGGATATTTACATACTTGGATATAATTTGAAATATTTCTGATATTTAGATTTCAAATTATAAAAAATTATGGGAGCCACAAAGAGGCATGTGTTTGATTGATTGCCTAATTATGTTTATTTTGTTAAGAAATACAAGGGAGTCATAAGGGGTCCCACCTACTAGTTATTATTTAATAAAAGACCCTTAATTATTATTATTCCCCTAAACTAAAGAATAGTTAAGTCTTAGTTAACTTAACTAAATGAGGTAGTTGAACTACTTCAACTAATTTGGAATGCTTAAAAGCCAAATGAGAAGGAAGAACAAGGGGAGAATAGAAGGAGAAAGCATACTAATGTTTTCTCTCGAGTTTTATTGAGATAGTTCAGTCTTCATTCATTATTCAATTCATTAAAAGCCTAATTCTCTTTTATGACAACAGGGTCCTATTGCAGACAACAAGGTTCAAAGTTGAACCATATCATTCATATGCTTGGTTCAAAGATGTTGATCTATCTTTGATAGTCTGTGTAGACTTGTCTGTTTATGAATTAAGTTTCACGACTAATAAAGGATATTGTGCAGAGTCAAGTGGGCAACAGTCCATGGCAAGATGATCCAGATTTTAATGTTCAGTTTTTACTTCTTGTCAGAGTCCTTTTGTATGGTTTTCATCGGGGATATCTAAGTTTGACCTTGGTCCATGCCCCCACAATGATTTTTGTAAAGATAATGATTCTTTTTATTTCTCGAAATGAAATATAATGATTTTTATTCTGTCTCATCAGTGTTAATATATGACTTGGTATTTTTGCTTTTCATCTCCACATTTACTTTTTGCAATCTGTTATATTCAGAAAATTATATAAAAATGTTATATTTTTCAACAATGTTTTATTTAAAAAAATCATCCCAAGCCCTTGTAATTAATACTTGTGGATTGAGAAACACTTTTTGAAGCTATAAACATAGAGTAATATTCTCGGCTACCTTGCCTCAACCAAGAAAGATTAAAAAATGGTTGAGTAAGATAAATTCATATATTTTCCTCAACATTTATTTGGCGACCATACTGGGGAGATCTTCCATACCTCTCTGGTTGATTGTATGCTTGATCATCATTGAATATATTTATATTTATGATATTGATTCTTTTCTTCATGACTGTACATGTTGCAAGGCAACCCAATATGGAGCTCGGTCTTAAAGATCATACTAGTCTTTCTTTAACCTTGTTTAATAACATCTTAGAGACCACTAATACCCATGTTGAGCTTGAATGCTCATGGACAATAATTGGACAAGATATAAGTGTCTGAGAATGTTGGGAAGCTAGGCAAAGACAGCCTAAGAATCGGCCATAGCTTTCTGTTTCCTACAGTTTTGATCTTCTTTTCATGTCCTTAAACCCTCGTATATCTAGGAGAAGAAGAGGTTTATCACCTGAGGTCAATCCTATTGCTGAAATAGGAAGAAGAAACATTGTTTTGTCATTCCAACAAAGTACTCCAAGGAGAACTTTGTCTGATTCATCTAGTTCATCTTTCTCTCCCTTACCTATCGTTCACAAGATGGCATCTAGTGGTGGCTCTGGTGGCACTGGAGGTGCTTCTTCATCTCAGAATTCAACATTGTCGGTGATTGGTAGCTTTTATAGTCATCAAATCCTTGTCCAATCTACTACAAACCCCCCCAAAGTCATAAAAAAGTATGGGCTTTTACATTTTGAAGAAGATGCTACAACTACTCTGTGGCATATGTCCACCCCTCTTAACCTATCACCTGCTACTCGCCCCCTTCATAAATTCAAAGAGAATCTCCCTAGGTTTTCAGGGAATAACAAGGTCACTAAGAATGAACACTTGGTGGCATTTTCTAAGGCCTTTCATAACATAGGAGCCAATGATAACGACACTTGTATGCGCTTATTTGTTAATTCCCTTGAAGGGAAGGTTGCCGCTGATTTCTTTGACCTTCCTAATAAGATTCTTTCTACTTGGGAGGAGTTAGTCTATTGGTTCAAGTCTACCTATGGGCAATTCAAAATCCTATCCGAGTAGTTACAATAATACAATAACATTTCTTATAAGGACGGTGAAACTATCAAGTCTTTCAACTTGCGTTTAACCAAATTATATAACCAAATTATATAACCAAATTATATAACCAAGCTGCTTTCATGCATTATTATAATGCTCTACCTTCCCCCTACCATCATAGGCTTGAGGAAAAGGCCATTGATAACCTTGGTTCCGCTTTGCATACTTGTTTAGAGTATGAAGAACAACTCGAAAGAACATGTATTCCTAAGGGAGATTCAGTCAAAAAAATGGACATGTCCGCCCTCTTACAACTTGTACAAGACATGAATAATCAAATGATAGCGTATGAGCAGAAAGGAAATGTCCCCTCACTTACCCATGGGGCCTCATCTTCTTCTTAACCACCTTTTAAGAATCTTAATGAAAATAACTTTCAACCTAAATCCATCATGCCTCGTAGTTGGTGTAACTTTTGCGAGGAACACCATGAGGAAAGTAATTGTGAGATAAAGAAGAGTGCCAGAGATAAAATCTTTGGTAAAAGACCTGAAACTACTACTGTTGTCCTAGAATTTGCATATCCAGAGGATGTTATGATCATAAACACTAGGAATAAGTCTTATGCTCCAAAAGGTAAATATGATCCTCCTCACACTTCTTCAAGCCCAATCTCATCTTCACCAGTTGCTACTATTTAGTTTTATAAATCTCCTGATAGTCAAGGAACTACCTCCCTTCTTCCATCTTCCAAATACAACATTCTCAATCAATTGACCAACATTAAAGATGATGCTACCCTCCTGGACATGGTTATCATCCTTGAGCAACAAAAACATCTGAAAATTTTTATGGAAGGAAAAGCTTCCATTGTGGCCAATCTCTCTAAAGAGGTAGATGAAGAGGATTTAACTGTAAATAAAGTAGGTGTACATAACTTTAGGAACTAAAAAACCCCCTGTTTTTTATTTCTGTAAATATTATGGACAAAATAGCCCATTGTTGTCTCATTGACGGTGGTTTGGGCCCAAGTGTAATGTCAAAAATTATTATGGAAGAGCTAGGCTTGTCTTGTACAAATTAAAATTCTTAATGCATGCTCTCTTATAATAGTTTTCAACAAACGACGATAGGTGAAATCAAGGATGTGACCTTTGTTTTGTGCACACAACCTGAAATAAGGACAACCATTAATATTCATGTAATTGATATGCTAGTGAGTAATTACTTGATTATCTTAGGAAGAGATTGTAAAGCTTTGACAAGTGGATACCTCTCACTCGACGGGACACACTTATTCGTTCCTCAGAATGGTAAAAACACCATAGTCTTAGGGGAGGGAAGGATTTCACCTTATATAGAAAGCATCCCACAACCTAATGTGAATTATATCGAGGAGGACCTAGGAATGTAATCCATCTTTGCATATGAGGACAACACTACCTTGGAACAAATTGACATATAGGATGGGATGTGGCATATGCACTTTGATGGTTCATACTCCAATGAAGGAAACAAAGATGGTATTATCTTGTACTCTTCCATGGGTAAAATTCATAACTTTTCCTATAGGTTAGAGTTTGATTGCACAAAAAATTTCACTGAATTTGAAGCGTTACCGCTAGGCATTGAAAATGCCTATAATCTAGGTTGTGGTCACCTTACAGTTTTTGAGGATTCCAAACTTGTTGTAAACCTTGTATGTAAGATATATTCTCCTAGAAACAAGTTAATGAAATGTTACACCCAAACCGTTTGGGCACTTATCTCGAACTTGCTATCTTTCAACATCACTCATGTTAAAAGGGAATTGATCTCAATGGTTGACAGGTTAGTTGTTTTTGCAGCCTCTACTGCTGGACAACTTCTGCCACAAAGACCTGATTTAACCTTTCAATCTTTGTATCGTCAAAATATCCCTGACAATGTAGAGTCATGGCAGGTCTTCCCTAGTGAAGAGAACATTTGTGCTTTCATTCAAAATGAACCTTATAAGCCTAAGGAAATTATATCAATGGAAGATAACAAAATTCTGAAGGGCTTGACTCCTCTGGAAAGTTCATTTTCATTGAGTGATGTAAGAAACAAAGAAAAACATAAATAAGAGGAGTCGAAAAGGAAAGTGGGTGAAACCATTTCCTTGAACATCGAGACACCCGATTTTCCAAAGAACGTTAAAATAGGTGCCCAGGGTTCTGATGAAGAAAAATTGAAGTTCACTAAGTTGCTTGGTGAATTTAAAGATGTTTTTTCTTGGTCTTATGAGAATCTTCGTGGTTTTGATCGTGTTCTTATACAACATGCCATTCCTATCAAGGAGGGCATAAAACCGGTTAGGCAAAAACAAAGACCCATTAACCTTGCACTAGAAGCAACTATTCGAAAGGAGTTGTGTTAAGCCCTAATATTGGCTCATTACCCCTTAATTGGGGCATATTACATTAGTAATGTTATTTTATTTATGTTGGCTTTATTCCATTAGTTGTAATTATACCTCCTAGTCTC
>JZKD02S1532752.1:767584-780779 GCA_000966675.3 Picea glauca
TTATCCTTATACAATGTGATGACCAAGGTAATGAAAAACCAGTGGCTTACATGAGTCAAAGCTTGTAAGATGATGAGTTTAAATATTCTTTTATTGAAAAGCATGCTTTCGCTCTTGTTAAAGCTGTTGAAAAATTTCACCACTTCATCTTAGGTAAGAATACGCTTGTAAAAGTCCCTTTACTTGCTATCAAGTTTTTACTCTCACTGACTTATCTTTCATGGAAGCTTGCACATTGGCTTTCCAAGATTCAGGAGCATGATCTAACCGTAATGACTTCTAAAACTATCAAGGGACGTGACTTATGTCATAAATTTGGCTTAGGTTGATGGACAATTGATATGGATTGTTGGTTGTCATTGATGTCAACCATTGGAGAGTGATATTGTAGATCTATGTCAACCCTTAGTGATTGATGTCAACCCTTGGAGAAAGTTCGGTAACACAAAGGTTTGGGTAATGGACCCAAGTTTTTTTATGTGTAATGGTATGAGTTTTAATATATTTGAATGTACAACTATTCTAGATGGGTATTACATGTCATGCCATTTCCAGTGGTATGTGGAACATCACATAACTCCTCATGGTTAGAGAGTTATGACCATGTGAAGTTGGAAAACCTAGGTTTTGGTAATGGACCCAAGTTTGTTTGATGAATAATGGTATGAGTTTTGATATATTTGTAATTAAGACTATTATGTATGGATATTATATGTCATTCCATTTCCAATGGTATGTGGAACATCACATAACTCCTCACGATTAGAGAGTTATGTCCGTGTGAAGTTGGATAACCCTCATGAATCATCTAGAAGCCCCAAAAGGTCAAAGTAGTCAAAGTGGTTTAAGAGATTTTAGAAGGTAAATAATAAATTGAAGTGATGAGTATACTATAGGTCAAAGTGAATACAATTTTTTTTTTTAAATAATAAAGTTAATGGAGAAATTACTAAGTGGACAAGTGGTTAGAAGTGGGTTAGCCCTAAAATAAAGAAAGTGGTTTAAGATGGTTAGAAGGTAACCCTTGAGGTAAAGTGAAGTAATGAGTGTACTATAAGTCAAAGTGGATACAAAATAAATTATTTAAATAATAAATTTAATGGATAAATAACTAACTGGACAAGTAGTTAGAAGTTGGTTAACCCTAAAACAAGGAAAGCAGGTTAAGATGGTTAAAAGGTAACCCCTTGAGGAAGCTACATGAAAGTATAAATAAGAGGCAAGGCTCTCTCATTTTAATCACACTTGAGCATATTCGATATCTACAGGTGACTGAGGTAACCAAATGATATCTAAGCTGAATTTCAGAGTGAAGGTGAAGTAAAGAAGGCCGAAATTCAAGGGAGGATAAATTCTTTTGATTATGTTTTCTAATGTATGTTATTTACAGGTCATCTCACCATTTTCACAATAATTTTTTTTCTAGAATGATTCAGACTGTGAAATTGGGAGGCCATTGATAAAACATATCCAAGTAGCTCTGATACAAATTTCAGCTCATGGGTCGTTGTGTTTTTGGAGTTACACATCGTAGAAAATAGGGTTTGTGGCTAGTCCTGAAGCTAGTCTAAAACAAGCGTTTCGGGTAAAAACGTCACAACTTCTTCATAACATATCCAAATTCAATAAGACCAATTTTATTGGTTATCATATAGTATGTAGTATTATTTGTACAATTTTCAGATCCATACAACAAATATTCTGTGTGGGGCATGCTCTACAAGTTCACTCTCTAGAATAAACCAAAATTCAACAAGGTATGCCATTTTTGCTATAACTCCTTTTCTAAGAGCTTTCAAGTAGTGAAATCTGGAGGAATTGCATAAAAGACAATGAAGAACATTGTGTACCATTTTCATATTTTTATTTATTACAGGTACATAGTTATGATTATTTCAAGTTAGGGTTGTTGACTAATCCAAAACTAGTCATGTGAGACTAAAGTAAAGTTTGATGAAAATGCTAGCCTCTTATTGTTAAAGTTAAGGAAGGTTTGTAGGTATGTGATGATATACACTAGGTCTATTACAGAGTTATAAATCAGATTTGGATGATGCAATAGATGAGGGCTTTTGGTTGAGGTACATGTTGGGTACATGGTTGAGACAAGTAGTTGATGAGTTGGCACATACATGAGGTGTATAGTTGATGAGTCATAGTTGATGAGTAGTTGGTATATGATTGTTACATACTTGGTACATGGTTGGAGGCACTTGTTAGTAGTATTGTTGACACATGGTTTATGGATGATGTAGCATATTTGTATTGGTATATTATTAGAAGCACATATTGATCTTGGTAATGATTATGAGTTGTTGTGTTATGCTTGGTTGATGCACATATTTGAGAGTTGTCTTGGTGATTGATCTTGGTGAGTAGATCCGATTTGGTTGATAAGATTGATTGGAAATGTTTTTTTGATAGGTGTTGTTGTAGCCACCTTTCGATTGTAGCTGGAGAACATAGGGGGTTGTGGCCACCTTCTGGTTTTAGCCAGAGAATTCAGGAGTTGGAGCTTCCCTCAGGTTGTAGCCTGAGAAACTAGGGGGTTGGAGCCTCCTTCCAGTTGCATCTGAAAAACAAAGGAATTCGATGCTTCCAATGAATGTAATTCTTCAAGGCATATAAGAAAAATCATTCAGTGGTTTTCTCCCGCTTTGGGTTTCCACGTAAAAACACTGGTGTATTGTGTATTTGTATGATTGCTCATTTGTTCATTGTTTATTTACTCTGCAATTATTGGATGATAATGCTACATTGATATAACACTTTCATTTTATGGTGTTCTATTACTGATTCATCCCCACTCTCAGTAATCCAACAACTTAGCCCTTCACTTAGCTCGATGTGCTGAAATTAGTGAAGAAATTGATGAACAAGATAAATCTCTATCAATGTTGTTTTACATTGATAATCAAATCCTTCAAGTGGCTGAACATCCTTGGTATAAAAATCTGATGTATTACTTGCAAAATCAAAGATGTCCATATAACTCAGATACTCATCAAAGAAGAAGGCTCTGCCTTGAATCTACAAGATACGTCATTATAACAGACTTATTGTTTAGGAGATATGTCGATGGTATGATACTTCGTTGTTTGAACAATGAGGAAGAACATAAATTGTTGCAAGAGACTCATGGTTCTTCCAATTATGTTATTCATGTAGGAGGTCAATTTTCTGCTAAAACAACTGCTTTTAAGATTATAAGGAAAGGGTACTATTGACCTTCAATATTTCGTGATTCTTATGATTTTTCAAGATCTTGTGACAAGTGCCAGAAGTTAGTTGGAAAATAACGTCTTTCTGCTATGCCCTTACAACATGTCCTCCCTGACTTTCCTTTTTTAAAATGGGGTTTGGACTTTATTGGTCCTATTAATCCTCCATCTTCAATAGGGCAGGTTTTTATCTTGACAGCCACAAACTATTTTACGAAATGGACTGAAGTTGTCCCACTTAAGCATTCATAGGATCAACAGGTGATTTCTTTCCTTGAGACTAATATTTTTTCCAGATTTGGTCTTCCTTTGGAAATTATTATAGACAATGGTCCTGCCTTTATTTCTACTAAGCTGACCCAGTTCTTAGCTAAATTGGGGGTTAAAAAATTTACCTCATCAACTTATTATCCCCAAGGTAATGGGTAGTCTGAGTCTACCAACAAGAATCTGGTTAGAATTATCAAGAGGCTCATTGAATATAAGCCTCGTCAATGACACACTCTCCTCACTTACACCCTTTGGGCAGATCACACTACCACCAAGGTGAGCATTGGTTGCACTCCTTTCCATCTTGTTTATGGTCAAGAAGCCATTTTGCCTACCGAGATGGAACTTTCCTCCCTAAGGTTAATGCTATAGGTTGAAGAATTAAATTCTTCTAATCTTTCTCAAAGAATGAATGCACTTTTGGCTTTAGAGGAGCAGAGGACATTTGCCTTGGATAATATAAAGAGAAGACAACAGATTGTTCAAATATATTTTAACAAAAGCGTCAAAGATGTCAAATTTAAGGTTAATGAGAAGGTATTGTTGTGGGATTCAGCTCATGCTGATAGAGGAAGGAATTCAAAGTTCCAAAAATTATGGTTGGGTCCTTTTAAGATTGCTTTTGTCCTAGGTGCAAATTCCTACATCCTAAACGACTTACAAGAGATATTGTTTTCTTATAGCACTAACAATTCCCACTTAAAACACTATGTGGAACCAACTTGAAGGTTTTAACACTGTATGGAATGTTTTATGTATTATAGTTTGTTTTATTTGCTTCAATTTTACATTTATGTTATTCCATTTATGTTTTTTTCAATTATGTTGTTTCATTTCTGCTATGTCATTTCTTTCTATTTTGTTTCTTTTTGACTTCATTTCTTGTCAAAATAAAATGTTGGATTAGTTTTTCCACAACGACGCTATTTTGAAAAGTATTGTTAATCAATAAAAATCAGGTTACACAGTTGTTATGATGTTCCTCTTGAAAGCATCATTGAAATTGTTATCTGCTTCAATTGTTGATATATCAGATAGTTGGTTTTATCCCCTTTCTACTTTCCTTTTCTTCCATCCACTCCAAGATTCAAAAGAGCATATTAGAAAAATTTTCTCCTTGAATTCAATAATGCTTCACCATGATTAAGCCAATGATTATGCTTATAGGGACAAACCCCCTCATACTTAACACTTTCCATGAGTTATTCCCAAAATCCCAGTGATTTTCCTCTTAAATTGGCTCACTTCCCCCTGTTGCATAATCATATTGATATATATCTTCTTGATCTGATGTTACATGGTCTACAAAACCAGAGATTCTAAGTTCTTAATCTGTTGGAAATAGTTTACCCTATGAAATAGCATCCAACATTTTTGGTGGAGGAAATGGTGCAATTGTTGAGACCAATTTAACTCAACTTTGTCACTACCTTGTTGAGATACTAATGGTCACTGAGTAAAATTGATACCACCTTATTGTGCCACCCTCAACTAAACCTCATGAGTGAATGAATCCACGACCTACTCATGTGGCAACATGCAACCTCTAAGTAAAACCATCACTAGCTTGTAAACCCAGGTCACGGAAAAACATTGCTAGTAGGTGGAAATGGGAATGTTGTTCCTCCTCTCCTAATGATACTCTATACACTTCCATACAACATCATTACCCATATGTGGACTAATCGACAAGCTTATTCCATATGCATGCACACCCTCAAATCAAAACTTCAAATTGTTCCATAATCATGAATTAAAACATATTAGTCATATAACATTATATAATACCTTGACTCAATCTTGAGTCCAGACAATGTTGACACACTCTTGCATCAATGTATACATGTGCCTTCCCTATCACACAAGGAAAACCGTCGATAACATTTGCAGGTTAATGCATTTAAAACATTTCCAGTTCAATGTATCATAATCATATGAGTCAACAACATCAATTTCACCATATCAATGTACATTTAATCCATCCATGTTATCATATAACATTCNTTATCCTTATACAATGTGATGACCAAGGTAATGAAAAACCAGTGGCTTACATGAGTCAAAGCTTGTAAGATGATGAGTTTAAATATTCTTTTATTGAAAAGCATGCTTTCGCTCTTGTTAAAGCTGTTGAAAAATTTCACCACTTCATCTTAGGTAAGAATACGCTTGTAAAAGTCCCTTTACTTGCTATCAAGTTTTTACTCTCACTGACTTATCTTTCATGGAAGCTTGCACATTGGCTTTCCAAGATTCAGGAGCATGATCTAACCGTAATGACTTCTAAAACTATCAAGGGACGTGACTTATGTCATAAATTTGGCTTAGGTTGATGGACAATTGATATGGATTGTTGGTTGTCATTGATGTCAACCATTGGAGAGTGATATTGTAGATCTATGTCAACCCTTAGTGATTGATGTCAACCCTTGGAGAAAGTTCGGTAACACAAAGGTTTGGGTAATGGACCCAAGTTTTTTTATGTGTAATGGTATGAGTTTTAATATATTTGAATGTACAACTATTCTAGATGGGTATTACATGTCATGCCATTTCCAGTGGTATGTGGAACATCACATAACTCCTCATGGTTAGAGAGTTATGACCATGTGAAGTTGGAAAACCTAGGTTTTGGTAATGGACCCAAGTTTGTTTGATGAATAATGGTATGAGTTTTGATATATTTGTAATTAAGACTATTATGTATGGATATTATATGTCATTCCATTTCCAATGGTATGTGGAACATCACATAACTCCTCACGATTAGAGAGTTATGTCCGTGTGAAGTTGGATAACCCTCATGAATCATCTAGAAGCCCCAAAAGGTCAAAGTAGTCAAAGTGGTTTAAGAGATTTTAGAAGGTAAATAATAAATTGAAGTGATGAGTATACTATAGGTCAAAGTGAATACAATTTTTTTTTTTAAATAATAAAGTTAATGGAGAAATTACTAAGTGGACAAGTGGTTAGAAGTGGGTTAGCCCTAAAATAAAGAAAGTGGTTTAAGATGGTTAGAAGGTAACCCTTGAGGTAAAGTGAAGTAATGAGTGTACTATAAGTCAAAGTGGATACAAAATAAATTATTTAAATAATAAATTTAATGGATAAATTAATAACTGGACAAGTGGTTAGAAGTTGGTTAACCCTAAAACAAGGAAAGCGGGTTAAGATGGTTAAAAGGTAACCCCTTGAGGAAGCCACATGAAAGTATAAATAAGAGGCAAGGCTCTCTCATTTTAATCACACTTGAGCATATTCAATATCTACAGGTGACTGAGGTAACCAAATGATATCTAAGCTGAATTTTAGAGGGAAGGTGAAGTAAAGAAGGCCGAAATTCAAGGGAGGATAAATTCTTTTGATTATGTTTTCTAAGGTATGTTATTTACAGGTCATCTCACCATTTTCACAATAATTTTTTTTCTACAATGATTCAGACCATGAAATTGGGAGTCCATTGATGAAACATATCCAAGTATCTCTGATACAAATTTCATCTCGTGGGTCATTGTGTTTTTGGAGTTACATGTCGTAGAAAATATGGTTTGTGGCTAGTCCTGAAGCTAGTCTAAAATAGGCGTTTCGGGTAAAAATGTCACAACTTATTCATAACATATCCAAATTTAGTAAGACCAAATGTATTGGTTAGAATATAGTATGTAGTATTATTTTTACAATTTTCAGATCCATACAACAAATATTCTGTGTGGGGCATGCTCTACAAGTTCACTCTCTAGAATAAACCAAAATTCAACAAGGTATGCCATTTTTTCTATAACTCCTTTTCTAGGAGGTTTCAAGTAGTGAAATCTAGAGGAATTGCATAAAATACATTGAAGAACATTGTGTACCATTTTAATATTTTTATTCATTATAGGTACATAGTTATGATTATTTCAAGTTAGGGTTGTTGACTAATCCAAAACTAGTCATGTGAGACTAAAGTAACGTTTGATGAAAATGCTAGTCTCTTGTTGTTAAAGTTAAGGAAGGTTTGTAGGTATGTGATCATATACACTAGGTCTATTATAGAGTTATAAATCAGATTTGGATGATGCAATAGATGAGGGATTTTGGTTGAGGTACATGTTGGGTACATGGCTGATACAAGTAGTTGATGAGTTGGCACATACATGAGGTGTATAGTTGATGAGTCATAGTTGATGAGTAGTTGGTACATGATTGTTACATACTTGGTACATGGTTGGAGGCACTTGTTAGTAGTATTGTTGACACATGGTTTATGGATGATGTAGCATATTTGTATTGGTATATTATTAGAAGCACATATTGATCTTGGTAATGATTATGAGTTGTTATGTTATTCTTGGTTGATGCACATATTTGAGAGTTGTCTTGGTGATTGATCTTGGTGAGTAGATCCGATTTGGTTGATAAGATTGATTGGACATGTTTTTTTGATAGGTGTTGTTGTAGCAACTTTTTGGTTGTAGCTGGAGAATATAGGGGGTTGTGGCCACCTTCTGTTTTTAGCCAGAGAATTCAGGAGTTGGAGCTTCCCTCAGGTTGTAGCCTGAGAAACTAGGGGGTTGGAGCCTCCTTTTAGTTGTAGCTGAAAAAAAAAGGAATTTGGTGCTTCCAATGAATGTAATTCTTCAAGGCATATAAGAAAAATCATTCTGTGGTTTTCTCCTGCTTTGGGTTTCCACGTAAAAACACTGGTGTATTGTGTATTTGTATGATTGCTCATTTGTTCATTGTTTATTTACTCTGCAATTATTGGATGATAATGCTACATTGATATAACACTTTCATTTTATGGTGTTCTATTACTGATTCATCCCCACTCTCAGTAATCCAACAACTTAGCCCTTCACTTAGCTCGATGTGCTGAAATTAGTGAAGAAATTGATGAACAAGATAAATCTCTATCAATGTTGTTTTACATTGATAATCAAATCCTTCAAGTGGCTGAACATCCTTGGTATAAAAATCTGATGTATTACTTGCAAAATCAAAGATGTCCATATAACTCAGATACTCATCAAAGAAGAAGGCTCTGCCTTGAATCTACAAGATACGTCATTATAACAGACTTATTGTTTAGGAGATATGTCGATGGTATGATACTTCGTTGTTTGAACAATGAGGAAGAACATAAATTGTTGCAAGAGACTCATGGTTCTTCCAATTATGTTATTCATGTAGGAGGTCAATTTTCTGCTAAAACAACTGCTTTTAAGATTATAAGGAAAGGGTACTATTGACCTTCAATATTTCGTGATTCTTATGATTTTTCAAGATCTTGTGACAAGTGCCAGAAGTTAGTTGGAAAATAACGTCTTTCTGCTATGCCCTTACAACATGTCCTCCCTGACTTTCCTTTTTTAAAATGGGGTTTGGACTTTATTGGTCCTATTAATCCTCCATCTTCAATAGGGCAGGTTTTTATCTTGACAGCCACAAACTATTTTACGAAATGGACTGAAGTTGTCCCACTTAAGCATTCATAGGATCAACAGGTGATTTCTTTCCTTGAGACTAATATTTTTTCCAGATTTGGTCTTCCTTTGGAAATTATTATAGACAATGGTCCTGCCTTTATTTCTACTAAGCTGACCCAGTTCTTAGCTAAATTGGGGGTTAAAAAATTTACCTCATCAACTTATTATCCCCAAGGTAATGGGTAGTCTGAGTCTACCAACAAGAATCTGGTTAGAATTATCAAGAGGCTCATTGAATATAAGCCTCGTCAATGACACACTCTCCTCACTTACACCCTTTGGGCAGATCACACTACCACCAAGGTGAGCATTGGTTGCACTCCTTTCCATCTTGTTTATGGTCAAGAAGCCATTTTGCCTACCGAGATGGAACTTTCCTCCCTAAGGTTAATGCTATAGGTTGAAGAATTAAATTCTTCTAATCTTTCTCAAAGAATGAATGCACTTTTGGCTTTAGAGGAGCAGAGGACATTTGCCTTGGATAATATAAAGAGAAGACAACAGATTGTTCAAATATATTTTAACAAAAGCGTCAAAGATGTCAAATTTAAGGTTAATGAGAAGGTATTGTTGTGGGATTCAGCTCATGCTGATAGAGGAAGGAATTCAAAGTTCCAAAAATTATGGTTGGGTCCTTTTAAGATTGCTTTTGTCCTAGGTGCAAATTCCTACATCCTAAACGACTTACAAGAGATATTGTTTTCTTATAGCACTAACAATTCCCACTTAAAACACTATGTGGAACCAACTTGAAGGTTTTAACACTGTATGGAATGTTTTATGTATTATAGTTTGTTTTATTTGCTTCAATTTTACATTTATGTTATTCCATTTATGTTTTTTTCAATTATGTTGTTTCATTTCTGCTATGTCATTTCTTTCTATTTTGTTTCTTTTTGACTTCATTTCTTGTCAAAATAAAATGTTGGATTAGTTTTTCCACAACGACGCTATTTTGAAAAGTATTGTTAATCAATAAAAATCAGGTTACACAGTTGTTATGATGTTCCTCTTGAAAGCATCATTGAAATTGTTATCTGCTTCAATTGTTGATATATCAGATAGTTGGTTTTATCCCCTTTCTACTTTCCTTTTCTTCCATCCACTCCAAGATTCAAAAGAGCATATTAGAAAAATTTTCTCCTTGAATTCAATAATGCTTCACCATGATTAAGCCAATGATTATGCTTATAGGGACAAACCCCCTCATACTTAACACTTTCCATGAGTTATTCCCAAAATCCCAGTGATTTTCCTCTTAAATTGGCTCACTTCCCCCTGTTGCATAATCATATTGATATATATCTTCTTGATCTGATGTTACATGGTCTACAAAACCAGAGATTCTAAGTTCTTAATCTGTTGGAAATAGTTTACCCTATGAAATAGCATCCAACATTTTTGGTGGAGGAAATGGTGCAATTGTTGAGACCAATTTAACTCAACTTTGTCACTACCTTGTTGAGATACTAATGGTCACTGAGTAAAATTGATACCACCTTATTGTGCCACCCTCAACTAAACCTCATGAGTGAATGAATCCACGACCTACTCATGTGGCAACATGCAACCTCTAAGTAAAACCATCACTAGCTTGTAAACCCAGGTCACGGAAAAACATTGCTAGTAGGTGGAAATGGGAATGTTGTTCCTCCTCTCCTAATGATACTCTATACACTTCCATACAACATCATTACCCATATGTGGACTAATCGACAAGCTTATTCCATATGCATGCACACCCTCAAATCAAAACTTCAAATTGTTCCATAATCATGAATTAAAACATATTAGTCATATAACATTATATAATACCTTGACTCAATCTTGAGTCCAGACAATGTTGACACACTCTTGCATCAATGTATACATGTGCCTTCCCTATCACACAAGGAAAACCGTCGATAACATTTGCAGGTTAATGCATTTAAAACATTTCCAGTTCAATGTATCATAATCATATGAGTCAACAACATCAATTTCACCATATCAATGTACATTTAATCCATCCATGTTATCATATAACATTCAAATAAAGCACATTAAAAAATTGTGAATTAAAGTTAATTATAATAATCAAGGAATTTGAGTTTCATCACCATAATCACAAGTCAATAAACCAGGTCATTTGTAAACAAAATGCCATGCTCAAATAATAATATCTAGTTTTTCAAACTAGTCCAAAGAAACAAGGCACTACAATTATCCATTATGTCCCATAATATAACCACTTAACCTTGTAAACACTAGAACCTATAAACCCTATAACCTTTAACCCATAATTGTTAACCAATAACACATATATTTCATAATATACAACCCTAATAACCCTAAGTCGTATAACAACNCAGAGGACATTTGCCTTGGATAATATAAAGAGAAGACAACAGATTGTTCAAATATATTTTAACAAAAGCATCAAAGATATCAAATTTAATGTTAATGAGAAGGTATTGTTGTGGGATTCAGCTCATGCTGATAGAGGAAGGAATTCAAAGTTCCAAAAATTATGGTTGGGTCCTTTTAAGATCGCTTTTGTCCTAGGTGCAAATTCCTACATCCTAAACGACTTACAAGAGAGATTGTTTTCTTATAGCACTAACAATTCCCACTTAAAACACTATGTGGAACCAACTTGAAGGTTTTAACACTATATGGAATGTTTTATGTATTATAGTTTGTTTTAATTTCTTCGATTTTACATTTATGTTATTCCATTTATGTTTTTTTCAATTATGTTGTTTCATTTCCGCTATGTCATTTCTTGCTATTTTGTTTCTTTTTGACTTCATTTCTTGTCAAAATAAAATGTTGGATTAGTTTTTCCAAAACGACGCTATTCTGCAAAGTATTGTTAATCCATAAAAAATAGGTTACACAGTTGTTATGATGTTCCCCTTGAAAGCATCATTGAAATTGTTATCTTCTTCAATTGTTGATATATCAGATAGTTGGTTTTATCCCCTTTCTACTTTCCTTTTCTTCCATCCACTCCAAGATTCAAAATAGCATATTAGAAAAAAATTCTCCTTGAATTCAAGAATGCTTCACCATGATTAAGAGAATGATTATTCTTATAGGGACAAACCCCCTCATACTTAACACTTTCCATGAGTTATTCCCAAAATCCCAGTGATTTTCCTCTTAAATCAGCTCACTTCCCCTTGTTGCATAATCATATTGATATATATCTTCTTGATATGATGTTACATGGTCTACAAAACCAAAGATTCGAGGTTCTTAATCTGTTGGAAACAAATTACTCTGTGAAATAGCATCCAACGTTTTTGGTGGGGGAAATGGTGCAACTGTTGAGACCAATTTAACTCAACTTTGTCACTACCTTGTTGAGATACTAATGGTCATTGAGTAAAATTGATACCACCTTATTGTGCCACCCTTAGCTAAACCTCATAAGTGAATGAATCCATGACCTACTCATGTGGCAACATGCAACCTCTAAGTAAAACCATCACTAGCTTGTAAACCCAGGTCACGGAAAAAAATTGCTAGTAGGTGGAAATGGGAATGTTGTTCCTCCTCTCCTAATGATACTCTATACACTTCCATACAACATCGTTACCCATATGTGGACTAATCGACAAACTTATTCCATATGCATGCACACACTCAAATCAAAACTTCAAATTGTTCCATAATCATGAATTAAAACATATCAGTAGTCATATAACGTTATATAATACCCTGACTCAATCTTGAGTCCACACAATGTTGACACACTCTTGCATCAATGTATACATGTGCCTTCCCTATCACACAAGGAAAACCATCGATAACATTTGTAGGTTAATGCATTTAAAACATTTCCAGTTCAATGTATCATAATCATATGAGTCAACAACATCAATTTCACCATATCAATGTACATTTAATCCATCCATGTTATCATATAACATTCAAATAAAGCACATTAAAAAATTGTGAATTAAAGTTAATTATAATAATCAAGGAATTTGAGTTTCATCACCATAATCACAAGTCAATAAACCAGGTCATTTGTAAACAAAATGCCATGCTCAAATAATAATATCTAGTTTTTCAAACTAGTCCAAAGAAACAAGGCACTACAATTATCCATTATGTCCCATAATATAACCACTTAACCTTGTAAACACTAGAACCTATAAACCCTATAACCTTTAACCCATAATTGTTAACCAATAACACATATATTTCATAATATACAACCCTAATAACCCTAAGTCGTATAACAAC
>JZKD02S1532752.1:780789-799813 GCA_000966675.3 Picea glauca
ATAACTATTAATCCTTAACTCCTAACTCCTACAAATAATATTGCCCTTCAACTCTACATTTTCTAATTTCAATTATTTGAATAATGTATAACCCCTAATTCGTATTGCTTATAAATCCCATCTCCTAAATTCTATAATGTATACCTTCTAATATAGCTACCAACCCCTAAGTTATTTTTATGTATAATGTCTAATATATCCCCCACCCTATAACCCAAACACTATTACCCTTAGATCCTTAACTGATGTAACCCACAATCCCTAAAACCAATATAACATCTAACACTTAATGCTTATAATGTCTAAACCAACTAGTAGGCATCTTGAATGAGTTCACCCATGAACATTTTCACCTTTACACATCTAGTTTTACATGCCTCTAAACCTTATAACCCTTCTCATGTAACTTGTAATTGCTTGATCTTTCCCCTAAGTTCTATAATCCTATAACCACTAATGCATAACCCTTATAAGTCTAGGTCATTTTAACCCCTATGACGCCCTCATATATACAACCTTTGTAATTTCTAACCTCTATAATCATAACCTTGAACTTCTATTCCATGTATTCACCATTATGTTATAGTCATTGTAAGCACCATGTCCCTTAACCCATATAACATGTAATATAACCCCTATATATCACATACAATGGAGGATAACATCTAGGGTTTCGACACAGTTGGAGGTAAACGACTAGGGTTTTCGGAACCTTGGAGGTTGGATAGGTGCCCTGACAGATGTGGATGGTGGCCACGACAGTCGACAGCTGGGTTGGAAGCCAGTCACTACTCCATCGGTGGTTTTAGCAATAAGAGACTTTCGGATAGGGCAGACGAGGATGCAAAAATCTCCTTTTGGGGGCTTGGCTCAGAACAAGTATTGAAGGCAGTTTCTCCGTGCTCTCTAGGCTTATCAACAGGATCGGCATGGATGCAGATGGGGCATCGGATCCAGGATTTGTGGAGGCTGGAACAGTTATTGGGTCCCCAACCAACCATGTCTTTACTACTTTGGGATTAGAGGATATGATCCCAGAGGAATTGAACATTCCCCTATCATTTGGCATTTTATTGGGGAATCACACCTTGTCTCCTTTGTCTTTTTCAATTGGGATGACAAATGGACCAATGATGTCTACTTTGGTGGGATTGGAAGTTGGACTAGAACCGATTTTGGGTCTATCAAAGGGTCTTTTTGCATGCTTCAGAATCAAACCTGGGGCTACCTTTATTGCAGTTGGTTGGGACTCAACTCAAAAATATTTGGGGGAGGACTACTTGGGAACTCATTTTTCGCCCTTGGAACTCATCAATGACCCAGGACCTATATTGGAACTTTCGATGATGGTAGGCACATATTTTGGTAGGGATCTCTCTCCTGGGAGGGCTTCCAATCTTGTTGAACCTCCCCAGGAACAAGGCTCCAAGGGTTTGACACAGAAGGGAAGTTGAGAATGCCCCAAGGCTTCTGGGGGTTCAAAGCACTCGGTGCCTAAGAGTATTCAGTGCACACAAGAATGCTCTAACCCAGACGACTGGTCTTTGGAGAGGACATTGATATGGATTGAGTAGTGGAGTTCTCTGAGATCGCAGTGGTAGGGCGAGAAAGAGGCAAAAGATTGGGAACTACGTTTCTTCGCTCTTGGGTGGAAAACTTATGGGGCACAAAAATTACCTCCTCTCCCTGCATTCATTTGCTAGCTAGGGGATGGTTATCCTTTGTTTTCAAGGCCTCCTTAGATGTGGACTAGGTTCTCTCAAAGAATTGGACAATGGTAGGTACCCCAATACTACTCAAGCGCTGGACCCCCAACTTTGACACCGAGAGGAAGAAAGTTGACGTTGTTCCAGTTTGGGTCTGGCTACCGGATCTTACCATGCAATTTTGGAACTTTGTGCACTTCTCGGCCATTGGAAATAAGATTGGCGATTTCTTGGAGGCCGACTACTCTTTTGAAGAAATGGGGCTCATGACTGTTGCTAGAATCTTGGTGAGGCTGGACCTCAGGCCAGTTCTTTTAAAGGAAATAAAAATCAAAACAACCTCTGGTATTTTTCTATAGCCCCTGGATTATGAAGGTATCCCATTTAGATGCCACATATGTCATTCTTATGGACATGGTGTGGCGGAATGCACTCTACCCTTTAAAGGAAAGTTTCGGGGTACTTTGATTGTTGGATCAGGGCCTCAGCTAGGCAGAATGAGACTTGACCTTGGGGATAATGGTCGCACTTTGGTAGGGAACTCTCATGATGGGGACTCTAGACATGTCAACAAGCGACAAACTTCTATTCCATTGGGACCCTCTTTGGTGGATAGAGGCTCGCTGCTCACAAAGGTTTAGAAATCCTCCCTACAGGTTGGCCCAAGAACTCAACTATCACCGGGTAAGCAACAGTTTTTTTTGCCTCTGACTACTTCTTCTGCTTTTTATTTGACACCTACTTTGGGAACTCTAGGCTTTGACTTCCCTCCCCCATTGGGACTTCCCTCTTCTCTTGCGCTCCCCGGACTTGTTTCAGCCTTTTTCTCCCTACCCTCTAGGGTTCTCTTTCCTTCTTCAGATATTACACCAGTCATAGCACAGGTACAATCGACAAGCGACTTTCAGGCCTGGGCCCCCGAGGGTTCGACGTCCTCCTTGATTTTAAGCCCTGGGGAACCTACTTCCGAATTTTTATCCTCAAATCTGAAACCTGTCTCTCCCCTTCTCTCCCCTCCTTGCCCTCCTACTGGAACTCCCTCTTCTTTTCAGTCTTCCTCCAATTCCCAGTCTTTCGAGGGATCTATAATTTGTTACACCTTTCGCAATAGAGCCATCTTCTCTAACTCAATAGGAGGAGGCTCTTCGGAAGAACATTTTGGGTTTGGCCCAGGGTCTCTTGCTCGAGCTCAGACCTCCACGAGGGGAAGGAGATGATGTTCACATTTTCTACTGGCACAAGATCGAGCTAAACTCGATATGGCTTCGGGAAGACAATCCTCCATTCAATGGGTGCTTAGAGAAAAACAACCCCAGGAGTTAGTTACCTCATGAAAATACTCTCCCTCAACTACAACGGTTTGGCGAGCTCGACCAAAAAATAGTCTCTAAAACAACTTATTGCAATACACAATCCAGACATAATTTTTCTATAGGAAACTATGGGAGTCAGTGAGGTTGTGATACATTCTTTAGAAGCACTTCTTCCTGGCTGGTCCTTTGTAGCGATTGATGCTAAAGGACGCTCTGGGGGTCTGGCCACAGGTTGGAGACTTAAGAGTGGCAGATATGACAGTGTTTGGGGCTTTGACTTAGCGACCGACCTCATATTATTTTCGCTCGAGCATGCTTTGGTGCTCTTCAATGTCTATGGTCCCTATGGCGACAAGAAACGATACTAGGATTCTCTGGCCTCATGTCCCTGGCTTTCCCAGGAAGGGGTTATCTTGGGAGGGGACCTAAATTTTTCCTTGGGAGCGATGGAGGTCTGGGGTCCCCGTTCATCTCTGGACCCCTTGACTGATTATTTTACACACCTTCTAGATACCTTGGGTTTTTTGGATCTCCTTCCGGCTAAACTACAACCAAATTGGAGGAATATGCGAACAGGAGATGCTAGAATTTCGAAATGTTTGGATCACTTTCTATTGACAGAGGACCTGGTGGAATCCCTGGGACTTTTCCATCAATGGGTTGCAAGCGGTGGAGAATCTGATCAAAATCCAATTATTCTGGAATTAAGGGGAAACACCCGACGTACTCCCAGCCCCTTCAAATTCTTCGAAGGATGGCTAAAGGAAACATAGTATCAGACCTTAGTTCACAATTTGTGGGTACCCATTGGACCCCTACACAACTCGCATGCCGCAATTCTTTTTATGGATAATCTAAAGAAATTCAAACATGCCACCATTTCTTGGGCACATGAGAAAAGATTAAAAGAAGACTAGGAACTAACCATCCTTGAAAAAAAGTTATTGGATTGGTAGGCAGAACCAACATTAGGATACGGCTCTAGAGAAGCTAGGGAATAACTTGCACAGTTGGAACTCCGGAGGAAAACTATATTGGCTGATAAGGAAGCCCTCTGGAGACTAAAAAGTCAGGCTATTTGGCTCGCATGTGGGTACGAGAACACAAAAGTCTTCCATTCCTATGCCAAAGGAAGGAAACTAAATAACACCATTTGGAGACTCAAATAGAGAAATGGACAACTGGTCAACACTTTCGATGGGTTCTCAACTATGGGGACATCACATTTTACAGAACTGTTCAAAGCATAGTCGAGCTCTAAAATAAGGGAAATAGTGAAAGCTGCCAGATTCTTTCCACGCTTTGTGGAGGAAGAGGAAAGCGATTCATTAATGGATCTGGTTACTGAACAAGAATTTCTTGTCGTCATGAAAACCTTCCAGAAAGGGAAGAGTCCAGGGCCAGATGGATGGTTGATTGAATTCTTTCTGGGTTTCTTTGATTTATTAGGGAATGCCATTATAAAAGTTGTGGATGAATCACAACAAAGTGGACGTATACATGAACCTATTAACGCCACCTTTATTTCTCTTATACCTAAGTCTGATAACCCATATTCCTTTGATGATTTCCATCTGATCTCTCTCTGCAACTGCATCTACAAAATCATCTCAAAAGTTATCAGTCTTCGTTTAAAAGAAACTCTCTCTCGACATATTTCAGAGGAACAATTTAGGTTTCTGAAAGGAAGACATATCCATGAAGCAATTGGTGTGGCACAGGAAGGTCTCCACAACATGAAAATTAAAAAACTCAAAGGAGCAACAATAAAGATAGATCTCTCCAAGGCTTTTGATAGGGTAAATTGGCTCTACATTCATATGCTACTAATCCATCTTGGATTTGGTGTAGCTTTTACAAATTGGATTATGGCTTGTCTTACCTCAATATCCTTCTCTCTTTTGATCAATGGTTCACCACCCCCTTCTTCAGGGTAGAGAGAGGACTACGATAGGGTTTCCCCCTTTCTCCACTGCTCTTTCTACTCGTCACAGAATGTCTTAGCTGCTACCTTCACGAAGCTAAATCTACAGGAAGCTTCAGAGGCATCAAAATCTCTAATGGGTTTCACATATCACACTTACTCTTTGTGGATGGCATCTTAATATTCTGTGATGGCTCAAGACAGGATATTGGAAAACTGTGTGATGGACTTTTACTCTTCAAACAATCCACTCCCATGGAAATAAACGAACAAATGTCAAGTATCCCTTTCTCCTTGATGGAAGAAGAGCAAATACTTCACTACATGGAGAGACTACCCTTTCAAGTCTTGGGTATTGATGAAGGGTTGAAATATCTTGGGTTTCTTTTAAAACCAAATGACTACAGGAAGACCGATTGGTGGTGGCTAATAGAAAAATTGGAGAAGAGGCTAAAATGTTGGAGCCAACGCTAGCACTCAAGAGCTGGGCGAGTAGTATTAATAAAATCGTTACTAGAATCTATTCCCGTCTACTGTATGTCCCTCGCCTGGATTCCCAGAGGTACTTTGGATAAAATGAGGAAATTATGCTTCACATATCTTTGACAGGGCAATAAGGATAAAAGGGTTCTACCCTAGGTGATATGGGAGCAGATTGAAAATCCTAAGGTCCTCGATGGATGGGGGCTGAAGAATATCTTCTATTTATCTACAGCTCTCGCAACAAAATGCACTTGGAGGCTGATAAAGACTTCTAGTCTCTGGACCCAAGTAATCCATCAAAAGTATATTTCCCCACTCACAATATTAGATTGGGTTCGCTCCTCCAACAAGTCTACAATAGGGGCCTCTATTATATGGAAAGCTCTAACTAAGTCTTTTGTACTCGTGGGGGAGGGTCTGGTGTGGAGAGTAGGCAATGAGCACATGGTGCGTCTGGGACTGGATCCTTGGGTTGGGATCCAACTTGGACATAACCTTCCCAAGGGTGTAAGACAACGATGGACTATGGGAGGTTACTTCCACTTGGCTTAGATAAGTGATCCCCTCACTACAAACCTGTGGCATCAAGGATGGTTGGAAGGACCTAGACTTGGAATTATAGAGGAAGACCTGCCATACTAGAAAATATACCTGCAGACCCTACGAGAATCCTTCATACGACTAAGTGTCTGTGATGATGAATTACTTTGGGGTAGTGTTGGGGATGACGAATATACTCCACGATCCGGCTATTTAAAATTAACAGCAGATATACAACAATAAGAGCCTCTCTGGTGGTGGCGAAAGATATGGAAACAATCTTGTCCAGCGAAGGGGAAACTCTTAGTCTTGTCTTTACTGGAAAATAAAATTCCTACCTAGGACAATCTACAAAAACTCTTGTTTTTTGGGCCAGGTCGTTGTGCTCTTTGTAAATCACACCTAGAAATAGTGGACCATCTTTTTCTCTAGTGCCCATTTGTCATCGATGTATGGTCTATCACAAAGGAACTAATGCCCACGTTCCTGGAATGGCAAGGCACTTCCTTTGATCTAACCTTGAAATCCTAGTTAGCAAGACGTGGACAAGCGGATCTTAGAGATTTTCCTTTCATAATCTCCTGGGGAATATGGATCACCAGAAATGGACACATTTTCCAGGGGGGAACTATCTCAGTCGAAAGGGTAGCATCCCAAAGCTTAGGCATCTACAAATCTTTCTCTCCTACCGTAACGTAATTTACAGTATGACAAAGGGTCATCTGGGAGGAATCCCCTGATCTTAGTATCCCGTGGGATTTCTTCGATGGTTCCTCCCCACCAAACCAAATAAACTGTGGGGGGTGAGGATGTCTCTTCTCTCCTCATCACACTACTTTCACCTTAAGGAGGGGCTAGGGGCTGGAACAAATAACTACTCAGAACTCATGGCCTTAAAACTACTCTTACTCTTTGATTTTGAGCAGGACTGCAGAGATCTTCAAGTCTTTTGAGATTCACTAGTTATCATCAACTGGGCTAATGGAATACATAGATGAAAAATCTCATGTTTTCTCCCTTTTCTTGAGGATGTGATTCGAATCAAAAGTTTATTTGACAATATCTCTTTTTCTCATATTTACAGGGAAAGGAATCAATTGGTAGACAAACTTTCCAAGGAAGCCATGCAGTTAGCCTATGGACTTTGTCACGTAATTGAACATACTCTAGATGGATCAAAGGGATACTATCACCGCCCCTTTCATGAAAGCTAGGACAATTAAGTTTTTGGCAAACTAAAATACCTCTCCATGAGAGGAGTATCTATATTATGAAGGGACCTTTACTACTTCTATTTTGTCTTATGAAAGGAATGTATATGGAACAAATATGCTTAACAAAAACTACTAGATTTGGGGAAAATATAAAAGTGAAGTATATGCACAAACATAAGGAACAAAACAACTTTCCTTTTTTGGCTGGAAAATATGAACAAAATCATAACAACTGGTTCATATCCGTGTATGTAATTTTGTTATTCCATAATGAAATTATGAACTTTTTATGAGGAAAAAAATAACCACTATATATCTTAAACTCTTTAACCCTAACCTCTATAAACCCTAATATAACCCCTGTTGTTCCCAAGTTTATACTTAAGGATCAAAGCATAATGTGAGGGCATCAAGAAATAAGGAAAGTTTTAATGTTTGCTTAATGTTTTCTTTTTCTACCTCAGTTATACGAGAAAAGATCCTTACAATGAATTAATAGTATAACAACTCAGAGGTCGTCTTTCATATCTGAGTTAAAATTAAAGGTATTGAAATGAGAGAAAAACATAAAGCTGTTAGACAAAGAAAGACATCTATTACAAAAGAATCTTACTTTGTTACATAAGAAGAAAATAGATCATATAACCTTAAATGAAGCATAAAATCTAGCAATCCAATTGACTTACAGGTCTTGTATTTACTAACAACAAATATAGAGGAAAAACCATTCGCTATCAAATTACTAAATGAAATATAACCACAATAGATGCTATACTAAATTGTGATCAAGCATTCATCAAGGAAATATATAAAGAGATGTTGATATGTGGAAAGACAGAAGAACACATAACTCAAATTGGATGAAATATGGAATCTCTGGTCTACACCTGTATTAATTCTCAATGAGGAGAGTTTTCTCTTTTACATATGGCAAGAAACAACCCTATTTTACTCTTTTGAGTATGTATTTATACAAAAAGATTTTCAACCCTAGGCGGTTGGAATTCTTTTTATTTCTAAAAAGAAACAGTTACAAAATGAAAAACTTGGAATGCTTTGCTTAGTTCTCCTCTATCTCTTTCTTATGCCAGCAAAGGCATTTTCCTTACTTTTCCCATTCAATGCATTTGACACACCTGGTTACTAATTATGTCACTAGTCTGGAAGGTTTTTTCTTCTCTTTTGCCTCAAACATATACAACCTCTTTTCTAAATGTGGCATTTTGTCTTCCATTTTTTTTTCTTCTGAAGTCATTGAATCTAACTGTAGATTAGGCTTTACAAGCCATCTATCTATCTGAGTAATGTCAACTTGTTTTAGCTGTGAAATCTCAACTTGAGCTTCTTCGAAGCTTGCTTTGATATCAAGCTGATGGTTTACTATGTTGATTTGTCCCAACACTTTAGAAAGATCATAGTTTTCAAGGCCTAAAAACTCTTTATTTAGTGAATGAAAAACCTCTTCACAAGCCTCCTTGTTTTCTTTAGTCGTTCTTTTACTTTCAGCTATATTGGCTTCCCAAGTTTTCAATATAATGTCACCTATGACCTTCTCTGAAACAAACAACCTGGGAACTCTAGGCATTTTGTCTCTCGCTGATGACACAACCGCTTTTTGGAAGGTTATCGAAGCTACAGTAGCTTCTTTTTCTCTGAAACCAATATTATACAAAGATTCGTTTATCACCCAAAAATAGTTTTGAATAGATTCTACCTTGGTGAGAACATTCTGCTGAACTGTGTCTAGTTTCTTTCGCACTTCTAGTGCCTTAGCTTGGAACACTGTTATATCTACAACCATTCTTTCGGTAGAGATTAATTTGGCTTGTAATTTCCTTATCAACTCCTCTTGTTGGATAACTCATCCTTGGCTCTCTTGTGCAGTCTTGTGCATCTCCTCCAGGTTGGATTTAAGATGTTGAATTTCATGTCTGTCGTTGGCTCTCATCTTCTCGAAACCCTTATTGACCTTGCTTCTGACGTCCTCCTCTACAGTCTTTATTTGATTTTGTAATTAATTTATTTGCAGGTCTTTTTTATTCAACCATTCTTTTAAAGTTCCAACCGAAAACTGGTTGGTTGTTGCATAGGCTCCCAATGAACCTGCTACTTCTTCAGTGAATTCTACCTCTTCTAAGGCTTTTCCATCAATTAGTACTCTGTGTCTTTTGACCGCTGCACCCACCCTTTGGTGCATTTCTCTCCTCACCACAACTTTCCTTTTCTTGCTGAAAAAGAAATTGGAAGGAGGTAACTCTTATATAGGAATAAGCGTGACATTTTCTATGAACATTACCTCTGCATCGGGGTTCCCTCTGGTAAACTGTAAAGGCGTGATAAACTGAATGGAGCTAGGGTTTTCCAGTCACGTCTACAGTTGATTTATCCGGTGTGGATAATGATATATATTCTCCTTTATTTGTTAGTGTCTCTGCTTGGTCTTTAGCCCGATCACCTTATACATCTGTCCCTGGGGTATCTTCTTTCTGAGATGAGACCTCAGTTTTCTCTAAGTTTTCTCGGGTTTCTTGTTTGCTAGAGCTTACGACTTCTGGACTTCAAGTCTTCGTTTGTTGTGTAACTAGAGACACCAAGGCTTCTCCTTGTAACACTCTAGGGAGGCTACTTCTTCAGTGCCTCTAGAAGTCATGGAATTCAATCATTTTATTGGGTGACAGAGATCGAACCCGACCTAAGACCTCCAGACAATATCTCGCTCCCCAGAAAATATCATCTTGAGGAGAATCCTCGTGTTCATACCTTTTCAGGTTGCAACTAGCCATGTGGTTACACATGACCTTCTGCAAGTCATGCTTCTTCAATTCAATGTTGACCAGCTTTATTTCTTCTAAGGTCGCGGCCTCCACTTTGTAGTGGCCGAAATCCAATAAAGAAAATGAAGCAATATGTAAGGGAAAAGATGGCAAAACCTTTTTCTGTATTGCTTTGAGCTCTTTGTTAATCTCGCCGAGTATAGTTTGTCGTGCAACCTCACGGCACACTAGTCGATCTGGTAAAATTTGCAGCAAAGCATATGGAGGAACTGAACAACCAAAAACCCTGATATAGGAGAAGTGTTCCTCGATGTACCAGTTTTCCACTCTGCCCAGGTTAGCCACAATTTTGTCTGAAATTCTAGGAGGTGGGTGACCAAATATAGCAATGTGCATCGACACCACTACCATGTTACAAATTTAATAGAATCAATCTTTCGCCTTGTCTTCCCAGAGCTTCGAATGATAAAAATGGATTGGTTATGCACTATTTGGAGTCCATCTCTAGCCCATCAGTGGGAAAGGAATCATGAAATAGATAGCATCCATAATATAATATGACATAAAGAATGAAGCTGATTTCCCCTTGGATTTTAATGTCTGGTATTCTGTAATTTCACTAGCCAGACTGTCTGACAATATCTTGGCCCAGTCAAGAGAATACCCTTCCTCTACTATGTGTATAATGGGTACCCATGGTAGAAAGAAATGGGTTGTGTTCTCTTTTCCATAGAGCCTACACATCATCATAGCTATATACATGAACTGTGGTTCTAGTGATGAGATTGAGTATGTGCCATGAGAGTTCTTGAAAGAAACTCGACCCTTTAGAATGGCAATTTCCAAAAATATTAGAATGTTAAGCCCTCAAATCATTGGTTTTAGTAGCATTGGTGCCAAATCTTAAGTCATTCTAAGAACTTTGGTTTTTATGTCAAAATTAAGGTTCTCGACACTTCTAGAAATTTCATATACACTGGTGTGCCATGTGTCATATTTCCATGATAACCTTTTTACCATGTTCTTTGTACTTTCTTGAATTTCAATTCTCAATTATATTGACTAGATGAGTATTTTGGCCTAGTTCAATAGTGGTCATTCCTTGTAGATGGGATTGCACTTGTCACTTTATGATCTCATTGGGAGGTGCACCCTACTTGAGGATTTGGGTTGATTTGATTGGATTTTAGTGCAATTATCTTTAGTTCACTTCATGCATGCATCATGTTGGAACACACATAATTTTGAACTTTTAAGCTTTATATTTTTCACCTCTTAGAAACAAGAGTTTTACCCAAAGAAACATAAAATTAGAGAGTTGCCTTTTAATTTTAAATCAAATCCATTGGTTGTTATTAAGAAATAAGGCGCTTGCAATATACACAATTGATGACTATTCCTAATTTGATCGAGCGGACCTAATGATCTCCGAAGTTTTGGAGCTGCCTGAGTTCTAAAAAGAAAGCTTGCAACAGTCGCTTCGTAGCTCTGTGCTTCGGGTGTTCCAGCAAGTCTAAACAACAAAAGCCCCAAACCTTTGAAACCTAAAGATAACAACTCACGACAAATCCTAAAGAACTTACAGACGAGTAATAGGACACGCATCTTTTAAATCTTTCATTGGTTGACATGTGACACTTATTTTTGACATTTCCATTGGATGATTCACACGTTTTCGAGTGACACATGACACCTCTCTTTTCTTGATACGTCATTCAGAATGACATCATCTCTACAACATCACTGTGGGAGATGGCCCTTGGGGAGTTTTATAATTGATTGATTTCACAAGTCATCGAAGTATCAAAGTGCCGAAGTATTGGACATTTCAAAAAGTAAAAAGGAGTTAATAAAACATTTAATAACAGAGGTTAATCTTGATTAAGAGTCAATTAATTACTTCGCAGTTTTGGATTTCAGAAGGTTTCTCATGTGTTATATTCAAAACCTTTGAAGTTCGAACTTCCAAAATACTTAAAGTTAAACTTGATTAATTAATACTTAAGGGTGATTACTCAGAGATTAACTACTCTGCGAATTTAAACTTCGGGAGGTTTCCACCCTGTCACATCCCAAACTCCCGAACGCAAACCATCGAAGTATTGATGGAATTTATGATCGATTAAGGATAAGGATTTCAAATAAGGATTGCAAATCACCAAGTATGAATTCCATTAAGGTTAAAAAATTCTTCGTCAGTAAGGCTATACGAAGATCAATAAACTTTTTTTGACTAAAAGCACTTCGAATTTCAAAGTCATTTTTACCATTTGCAATTAGCAGTTTTCTCCAGTGAAGAACTCATAGACTCCCCCTATAACAGGTAAGCTTATTATGTTTCCTTGAGGATTATGGCAACGCGAAAAATTGCAAATAAGATTGATGCATTGGGTGATGATTCAAACCTGAACGCAAGCATTCTATTGGACACAACTCCGTGAGTTGCAGACTCCATTAAAACATGGACACAAGTCTTTGATGTCTTAGAGCATGATATGATCAACTACCCATATGACTTTGCCGAAGAAGATGATGAATCCTATACAACTAAGCTCAGGCATGTAGCACAGTTGGAGCTTCATAAGATCATTGCATGGCCAAGAATCATACCTTACAACGATATGATAAGCTGAGCTTTGGAACATGTCCACATCCAGACCAGGAGCATCGTCAACCACCAATAGGTCGTCGTCGACTCTTTTTGACCAGATCACTTACAAGTAATGTACAAACTCTCCCCTACTCCTAAATAGTAAATACACTTACAATGTTGCATTCCTTATAGAATTTGAAAGAAAAGAATGCACCCAATACGTTAGAAACAATCATGATATAGTCAAGACCTAGTAGGGACATCTATAAAATTTTAGAGCCAACACTCATGGCATATACGCTACGGCGCCTTTAAATGCTCATATATGTACCCATGATGCTTTGTTTCTTGTTCATGAAGAAGAACCCTACACATTTCTCGGTTGAATGGGTAGCTATCAAGAACGAGGTAGTCGAGGGCTATACTTTCAACTAGGCCAAAATGTTGTTAGATAATTTGGTTAAGGAAATTGTTGATTATAAATCAAAAAAATCAAAAGGGTTGTCTGCCCCTTTTTACATGTCGGCATATGTTATGGATGCCATTTGATTATTGACCCCTTTTCCCCTGATGAACTGGAGTTGGAACCCAACTAGTTTTGAACCAATTCATTTTTATCACTCCAAGTTATGGGAGGAGAAAGCCAAGGATTTATTTTATGAAATATATCACAATGTCATAGTACATGTTCATATAGACATTTATGGTCACCCATCGCCCCAAATTTCAGAAAGGATTATGGGGAACCTAGGAAAGATTGCAGACTGGTTCATTGAGGAAAATTTCTCCTATATCATAGTTTTTCGTTGTTTGGTTCCTCCTCATGCCCTCCCACAATTTTTACCTGACAGGCTGGTGTGTAGAGAAGTGGCGTACCGGATAGTGGCAGGAGGTATCAGCAAGGAGCTTAAAGTAGCTCAGAAAAAGGTTTGGTGGACTTTTCCCATTCAGGTTGACATGTTTACATTATTAGATTTTGGTCACTCTAAAGTCAAGGTTGCAACCCTAGAGGATGTCAAATTAGTTGACATCGAGTTCAAGAAGCATGATCCACATAAGATAGTGGAAAAACATCTTACTCAGTTTAGCATGAAGCGGTACATTCATGAGAATTCCCCTTATGATGAAATGTTCAAGGGAGTTAGATCTTATGAGGAAGTTCCAAGAAGATTCTAGACCCTATGCCCTGACCAAAAAAGTTGATTTCCTCAGCTTTCAGAAACACGGGTGGAATAGCTTAGCAAAGATATTGCAGGGAGAGTCAAATATCACGCCTCCTTCATAGAAATCTAGGCCTACAGGATCAGAGCCAGGTTGCTTCGCTAAGCACAAAGATGAGGAAGTACTAAAGGGCCCCAGAGTGTTATTTTATGAGATAAGAGCATTACTATCCGGACTGAAGGATCCACAAGTGTTAGCTCGATTCAAAGCCTTCATGAATCCGGTACAAGTTGTCCCTCATTCAACACCATCTACTTCTGTTGGCACCTCGAATACAATAGGAGAAGAACCTTCCATCAAAATTGGTTCACCTATCATATGATCATTGACCCCTCTACAAACCAGCTTCGGAAATCGTAGTTTCGAACTCACTTTCATAGGTGATCTTACTCCCATCTTTCCCGAAGAGATGCCTCCCTCAGATTTCATTTTTATCAAGAAACAGAAATCCATCGTAAAGAGGGAATCTCACCAAAAGTATGGAGTTATCACCAAAAGGAAAAGAATGGTATATGAGGAGAAAGACCATGATGGTCCAGAGTTTGCAAAAGAAGTTGCAGGTTCGTTGGGGAATTTTTCCACTACCAATCGATGGTCAATGGACAATTTGATCGAACAACTACGTCAGAAATTCCTCTTGGTAGAACAATTGCAAAATCAGATATATATTACAGAGCAGACTATCAGAAGCATGATGAACCAGAACTTTGAGCAAATCAGGTCTATTGATCAACAACAAATTAAACAACTACAGGACAACCTCGAGTTACTCTACCAGAGTTCACAGACGAGCAAAGGACTGATCACTCAGTGTGACAACTTGATTTTCCTTCAAAGTAAATGAAAGGACTGAGCCTTCAAGGTTTGTGGTATGATTGATGGATAGACGCGCCCAATTAATTGAACAGGGAAAATCAAGTGTAGCTGGGTGCAAGTGAGAAAACATGCACAACAATCACCTTCTCCACCCACTCTAACTTTCACCCTCCAACAATCACTTACCTCATCTATCCCTACCACCCACATTCTTGCCTCCACTCATCCCACCTCATCATCGGAAAATTTTTCTCCCATCATTCTTATTCATCCCTCAACGAGCCAACGCTGAGTTATTCGTCTAATATCCCCCCCCCCATGTCTTCAATTGCAATTGCTTGACCCACTGAACACACCCGAAGGGACATATGGAAATGAGATCAAATGGCCAAGACAGTTAGCCAATGATTGTGGTAACCCTAATGGACATGTGTATCCAGCTCAAATACTAAAGGAAAACGAACGCTTCTACCAATAGATGAAGAGACAGGGGAAAGTTCCAAAAAAACTCATCAATTTTTGCATACTATTGTTTTATTCAGATGTATTCTATTTTTAGTCAAATATTGTAAGAAGTCCAACGGTTTTCATCTATGACAGATTTTTTATAAATACATAGATTTGAGATCTATTTGAGGTTGCTTCTGGCCGAAGGTAAAAGAGAAACTCTTTTTGAGTATTAATACAAGTGCAGATAGAGATTCTAAGTTTCGTTCAATTTGAGTTGTGTTCCCTATGCGTTTCCATTTCTCTGAATTTCTTTCTGTAATTCTTGAAGAGTGATTGATTGCAATTTAGTATTACATCTATTGTGATCATATTATATCATTGGTTCAGTCAGCAAACAACTTTTCCTCTATTATTAATGTGAGTAAAACAAGACCTGTGATCTATGTGAATTACTGCATTTTTATATCCCATTCAAGGGTGCATCTTCTACTTTCCTACTCCCGCAAACAAGGTGAAACTTATCTATAATTGATACCTGACTTTGTTTAATTGTTTTGTAAATCTTTCTACATCAATTGACATTATATTTGCGACTGAGATAACGAGATACAACCTTTGTACTGTCTTATTATTAATTTCATTTAAAGATTATTTCTCAAAAAACATAAGGTAAAAAAAAGCACTCATAAAAACATTTCATTTCAAACCTTTGATGCCTGACATTATTCTTTGAGCCTTAGAATAAATCTCGGGAACAACACATTATTATTACCTTAAAGGGGAGCACACAACTTCTAGAAGCCTCCAGATTGCTCTTTTGGGCAGTAGTTGACTCATGCATGCACTGGAGAAGTGCACCCTAGTGGATCTTATCCTTAACTTGATTTGGAGTAACCTGCACATCAAGCAAGTTTCATTTTTAGCAATTATTTGGAATGAGAGTGCATGTCTTGAGGAGATATAGTGCTTTCTATTTTCAAACAAAACCTTATTAATTTAAATATTCAAATCAGTGCGCCTTGGATAGGGCTCAAAATTTCAGAAGGAAAGGCTATCCTTGGAGACTTCTATAGTGTTTGAACCTTATCCATTCACTCATGCAAGCATCTATTCTAAGCAGGAGGAGGGAAATGAACCTTGAGGTTATTTTGAGCAGGTTCCACACTTATTTCTAGCAAAGGGAGGTGACCACCTTGGAGTTCTATTCATGACACTTGCTTACTTGGTTTTGGCATCCATATACTCTATCTCATACACCCTTCTTGAAGGTTTATTAATGGGAGTTGTTGAAGGTTATTGCTACTAAATTCATCCATCGTTTGCTTGGACCTAGGTGCACCCTATTTGAGGATTATTTTATTGGGCTTCCACTCCCTCTATCTCATTGTATTCTCAATAGGAAAAGGGCATCCTCCTTATCTTAGCCTTTTTTTTTAACCAATCACCCCACCCTCCAGCCCATAAGCAAGGGTAAGTTATTCCTCATGGCTTTCAGCCTCAGCAATAATCAACCCACGGAAATCGAAACATGTCACTAGCAGTATTGGAAACCAAGTAGGGAGGATAACATTTATCCTCCCTAACCAATAAGCTAGGCCCAATTGACATCCTCATTATCTTAGCCTTATCTTCTTCACTTGTTATATTCAAAGAGATATTTTATTTACTCCTAGTCTCATTCTATAAGAGTCGGAGAGATAGTGAGGGTTGATGAACCATTATTTTCTCGAGTTCTCTAGTCTTTCATCCCACTTTTTTTATTCAAGTGAGCATGAGAGAGCATATCGTTCAATGATTTAAACATCACTCTCATCCTATTCATGAGATTCCATTATTTAACTTGGTGGGAGAAGGTGTTATGAAAATGATTTTTCATCCAATTGAGTGCTTTGAAGTTGAAGCCAATATCTCCAAACCTTGTACTTGAAACTTCGGAATAGAGGTATCATCTATTTTGGCAGTCAACTCTCATTTCATTTGTGTGTTCAATTGACTTTACTTGAATTCTTTGAGTTCCTTAAGAAAACACTCCTTCCATGCCCCCCCCGGCTCAATCAAGTTTCTACTATATTTTTAGTGACCTCAATTAATTAAGCCTAAAAATTTCATACAATTAAACATAGAATTTCTTTCAGTGCGTAAATAATTCATTGATCATCATATAAGCATATAATATTTAGCATAAATTAAATTTATCCACATCATGAAAATAAATTACATAATCATCTCATAACTCAACAAATTCATAAATAAAATACCTCTTCCTGATGCTAAACTCTCACTTATCTGGTTGTCCTCCCTGCTGCCTTGCCCAGCCTGCTGCTTTGACCAAACCCTTCCCAAGCCGACTAACCACCCAGCCAGCTAGGAGCATCCTGTCTGGCTCTCTAGCTCTAGGATACCATAAGGAATCCTGGCCCTCGTGCCCAAAACCCCCAGCAACCCGGTGCCCCCTGCAATGGTTCACCAAAACCCCCAAAACCAAACTCCTCAAAACCAGAAAAAATATCCAACAGTGAGCATACAGTCCTCTCCTCCCCAATTTTTCATAATCCCTATGCAACTATTTAACCAGGGTTGTTACATACACCCACCCTTCATGGAACTTCATCCCGAAGTTAAGGTATCTCATGATACAAAGGAAAAGAAACATGGTTCACACATTCATAACAATTAACCAACACTATTAGTAAGTAAGCCAATAAAACTCATACATACTAGTGTACATGTACAAGAAATGCATGTGTAGCTAGTATATACAAGCCTCGTGCATGTACTAATGATCAATAACTATCACCCTTATAGTAATTTATGTATGCATCCAATCTAATCAACAAGACTAGTCTTTTATAAGAGACAATAAACCAATCAAATGTTTGCGAAATCCTTTAATTACAATTATCTAGTTCAACAATTTTATTTAGACAACTGTGGTTTAGTTACATAATTATGAATATCCATATATACACATTTTCTTTTTAGAAGGGAAGAATAATAAATTCCACCATCAGACAAATCTCTATACTTTCTCAACTATTTTTACTCATCCTTCCTCCCTAACTTACTTCCATCTTCATTATTATCCTTCCTCTGCTGGACTATCTTGGAGTGTCAACTATATTGAACTAACTCCAAATAGAACCCGTAAGCAGAAGTGTCACTATCTCGACTAAGCTTCCCTAGCAGGCAACTAACAGTCATCATCACACGTCTAGGGGAGCGTGAGTTAACACTGTCCTCCCATGACTTCAGGTTTCGGAGGATACACGGTGGTAAATACCTCCACCCCTCCTAATCATAACTAGGGTCCACACCCTACAATGGAATATACAGTGGCACCATGTTGCTGGGAGTTTTGTCATCATTCATTCTGTTTTGGGAAGTCTCATCACCTGAAATCCTGCACTAGTCCACATATCATAGCAATGCATCCAAACCAATATAATTTCACATTCAAAGATTCATACCATAATGTTTCTTGGCAAGTGGTCATGACATCCACTTTCATCATCATTATCCCTTGTCTATTTCATAGCCTATAACCTGCAGATAATTCTGTAACACAAACTCATACATTTCTATGCATTATCATCATGTAATTTCATACAATCATCATTTCAATTCAGTATCTGTGTACCAACAACTTAACATCAAAGTCTTCAAGTTAGAAATAGATCTCATAATATCCCATAATTCCATTTCGACAATCATTCATAAAATTATCATTTACCAAATAGATTGCATCATATCCCATCATCATTCAAATAACATTTAAATCTTCATAGGATTCTCATTTACACAATATGTCGCATCATATCCATCATCATCAATAACATTTAAACATTCATATAATTTACATTCACATAGTAGATCCAATTATATCCATCATCATCAATAACATTTAAACATTCATAAAATTTACATTCTCACAATATATCGCATCATATCCATCATTATCCAAATATATTTAAGCATTCATAAAGGTTCATA
>JZKD02S1532752.1:819648-834231 GCA_000966675.3 Picea glauca
TGGACTAGGTCCACTATATTATTAAATAAGGCCCACTATGGTAGTTAGATGTAATAAATGTAAGAGGACTTCTTAGAAGGTTCTACTTCTAGAAGATTCCTCCTCTAGAATGTTCGTAGGTGATGGTAGCACTATATAAAGGGGTTTAAGCAATGTAATGAGAGATGAAGAGAAGTATTGTATTTGGAGCGGTAGCTCAATAGGAGGATGCCCCCTCGAAGAGACAAATGAACAGGAGAGGATCCCTTCCATAATATGATCCATTGTATGGTGTTGCCCTACCTCAAGGGTTTCCATAATAAAGTTGTGGTTTTCTATATGGTTTTATATATCTTGTGTGGTGATTGTATTCATATATCTTTGGATATATTGTGATATTTTGTATTCAGGTATTTGGTTCTTAACAAACACTTCCATCTACATCCTTAGTGTCTTATGCAATGTATAATTGGCTCTCTTGTCTAATAGAGTCCACACTTCTGTCTTAGTTGTCGTCATAAGTATTTCTTCATTTTCCTTTCGAATGTTGACTTCTTTCTGTCTTTACTTTTTCCAAGTCTCTTCAATATTGATTTCTGATTTCGATCTTATCTTGTAATGTCTTACACATGATTTGTATTTTATCCTTTCATATGTATTATCTAATGATATTCATCCTTGTCTTGTTGTTCTTTCATAGGTATAGTTTTTCTTGGAACACATTATCTTCCAAGAGATAGATATACAGGATATGTACAGAGACGATGGAAACAAGATATGTACAAGAAAATAAGAAGAGTATTGTTACCTTTTAGTAGAACAAGTCTCTTCCATCCTGCTTAGTCTTCTTAGTAGGTTCCTTTTCTTCGGAAATCAATGCTTCGTGTTTCTTCTTCCTTTTCTTTAGTTCGGGACATTGATTCCTGTAGTGACCGTACTTCTGACAGTTGAATCATTGTATTTCTGAAATGTCTTTCTCTTGATTTGGCTTCCTCCTTGAACCAAACTTCCTTTTGTTCCTGAAGTTCTTGAATCTTGCTGTGAAAGCTTGATCATCGTACTTCTTTTGGGTTTTCTCCTTTGCATTGATCCTTGATTCTTCTTGAGCACAACAAGTCCAAAGTTCTTCAAATGTTGGGTACTCCTTCCTTGTATTCATGATTGCGGCAAATGCATCCCATGTCTTGGGAAGACCATTGAGTACTATGTTGACCAATTCCTTTTCTGAGGTGATCTCTTCAATAGCTTGTAGTTGATCTCTTAACTAGAATATCCTTACAAAGTATGATGTTATGTTGTCATCATCATCCATCTTCATGTCATGGAGCTCATTCTTCAGACCCATAACTTGTCCAATGTTTCTAACTGAGAAGAGATTCGTTAGGGCATCATACATCTTCTTCGATGATTCAAGATGGGAGATATAGGGTATCAAGTGGTCTTTTATGGAATCCACTATGATACTCATGGCATTGATGTCAACGTCTTTGAACTTCTCCATAGCTGCAACGTTATGCGGTTCCTTCTCTTCTCCTTCTTTAAACTCTGGCTTCACGATCTTTCCTTTCGCAATATCCAACACTTTATTCTTAGCAAGGATGAGATCAATCCTTGTCTTCCATGCTCTGAAGTTAGAGGCTCCATCTATCTTGTTCTAAGTCTTCATAGAATTCGTCATGGCTTGCTTGACTTGGTCAAACCCTAGATTTGACTAGAAATCCAAACTTCACGTCTTGGCCTTCTAAGAGTACCAAGAGATGCACTGGGCTAGGGTGCACTGATCTATCTGGAGATTAGGTCAATATCATGACTTAAGGTACCTCGAAAAGAGGTTTAGGGTTTCTGCAACTACTTCTGCTAGTAACCCTAGCTGCAGTTCTTTTGGAAGTTGCTCCTGCTAGTAACCCTAGCGACAGTTCCTCAATGAGCTCAATATCTAGCGGCTATGTTTCCTTCTATCATTTTAGGCTAACTGAAGGGGCGTGGGCCCATAACCTATTAGAATATAGAAGATGGTGTGCTCGTTTTACCATTGACGATACCCTCGTCACCCAACCACAGGCTGAAGCCTCCCTCCGAGCACCTTAACCTTGACTGAGAATTCATTCGAAAAAAAACCCTAGGCTAGATAGCCAAACAAAGAGTAGCGCATCAATCCCCAAGGATAGTGCATCACAAAAAGCTAATCAGATGTTCCAAACCCTAGCCAAGAGATATCCAAGACAATACTGAAACTAGTTGCTACTGCAGCTGCAGCTGCAACCCTCCTCCAAACCTGCGCACCAGACTGCAACTGCAGTGTGCACCAATTGGGAAACTGTAATTCTGAGATGCTGTTAAATGAGAATTTGTGCCCTGTATTTATAGTAATCCTGCCTTTTTACTGGGGCCGACTTCTCCTTCTAGGTATGTGTCTGTTCAGTATATTATTATTAATTCTGGTCGACTTCTTCTGTTGGAGGCTAATAGCCTATAATAAATTATCTTCTTGAGTCGACAAGAATTCTAGGGTTATTACCCAACTCATTAGGGTTTCTCTTTCTTTCCGGAGTCTTCTATTCTCATCAGGTTCACACATGGGGGTAAATACCTCCCGCGGCTACCATAATATTAACAAGTGATAGCAGAGAAGAGGGAGAGTAACCCTCATTCTCGGTCACTGGAAAACCAAGACACAGTCTCGCAACATTTTGGTCTCAGCTTGGGGGTGGCTAGTGGTAAATCATATCGGAATCGCTAAGCCTACGGTTGGGTGGAAACGAGCACCCCTCTTAGTAGTCGCACTCACTTCGGTTGTTATTTCTGATAAGTGTTTTACATCTTGCATCATGAAATTCATATGCTGACATATATTCTCATAAACTATGAAATTGTGAATGATTACAGTATAAGACTGTCTGTGTAGTGTTTTGATAAGAAAGGGTAGATGTATGCTTGTAACAGAAAAACCATGCATGGCTTATGTTGATAGATAAATTTATTTATGCATAATTTGAACCAAGTTAGACTTCCAGTCCTTTCTTGAGAATTTGTTTCCCCTTATTTGTCTCCAGGAATGCCCCAGAATAGATCTCTCCACAGAGATACCCTTCTTGGAAAAGTTTACCAAGAACCTAGAAAAAGGACTTGAATGCGCAAGTCTTAGCAACCCTGTACGAGGAAGAATGATCCTCTTAAAATCGTGAAGTAGCAGCGTAGGGATAAGTATTGATCGATAGACGAGATCTCATCAGAAGATCTACGGTCATTCACGACCGTTAGATTGGTAGAAGAAACATGGGCATTACATGCCTTACCCCTTTTCTTTTATCTTCGTGGGTAGCGAGGAAATTGGACCGTAGATCCCCAAGGGCTGTGGGAGTATCTGGACCATTGGTTTTTCCACGTCCAGAGAGTAGGGGGAGAGTGCACGATGTGGGACAGATCTAAGCCATCAGATCTTAAATAGAAAACCCAACAGTTGTTGGATCTGTTAGGATATGCATGAGGGTTAAGCCGTCATGAACAAGGGCGAAAGTCCCGAGAGAGGAGTCGGTATTAGGGATTCGGAGTTCGGGATTCTGGGAGTCCTGATGAGAAGAGATAGGGACACTCCATGGTGAAAGTCTCGATATAGATCTAGATCGTCCATCCGTGAAGGAAATGTGGTGGAGATCGAGAGTCCATAGATATTTCAGATACCGGGGATTCGAGTTAACAAAGGATTTGCATCACTAAGGGTCGCAAGTCGCGAAATTGTGAAAATAATCTAGACCGTCCATCCGTGAAGGACACATGGCGGAGATCAAGATTCCATCAGTATTTCAGATACCACGGATTCGACTTGACAAAGGATTTGCATCACTTGGGATCGCAAGTCATGAAATCACGAAACAACGAGGACCATCCACCTGAGGGAGGACACGTGGCAGTAATCCAGGATCTCGAGAGAATCCCGAAAGAAAGATCCCATCGGTATTTCGAAAATCGGGAGTTGAAGAGTCCGGTTGAAAAGAGGTTGGACTCTCATGATTGATAAGTCCCGAAACTTCGACTGGTGAAATCCCAAAAATGTTAGCATATGTTTAAGTCTCGATTAACAGACGAGATCCTCTCGGAGGATCCAAGGTCCGTAACAACCGTTGGATGTGGGGAAGGAATGTGTATGATAGTTTCTCGACCCCTCTTCGCTTTTTCAAGCAATGCACAAACATGATCCCTTCGGAGGGTCCAAGGTCTGTAATGACCATTATATTTGAGGAAGAGGCGTAGGCATTATTTCCACGACCCTTTTTCCTTTGCAAGAGAAGTCCTGAAGGAATCCAGACCGTCCATCAAAGGAGATGCATGGCAAGCGGTCAGAGCTCAGGGAAAAGTCCTGAAATCCCATGGACAGTTGGATCCACACTCCTAAGAGCCATCGATCTCTTACACGAATTTTCATAACAGAATTCGGGGATTTGAATGACAAAGAGTCTTGGAGTTGTTGCATTTCGAACTCCCGAATATTGAAATCTCGGAAGGATCCATACCATTGGATCAGGAGGGGCTTACGGCCATTGATCTCCCTTTGAAGGGAAACTTGCCATTCGCTAGCCCTGTCGAGGTTTGGCGTTTCACTGTTTTGAGCTTCGGGGTTTGCAGGGTCGAAAGACTCGACGTTCTGGTAGTACTGAGTTGTGAAGTGCGAGGAGACGTCGTACTGGTTCGGCTTGTAGTTGTGACTCACAACCATGTGGAGGTGAACATATGAGGAACTAGTGGACGCTATGCCCCCCGTGAGTAACTTGGGGATTTTTATCCTCAAGAAATCAAGGAAAATTTTGATTTTCCTAGTGGGTGCGTTATAGTGTTACATACACCCAACCTTCGAGAAACATATTCTTGAGGTGGTAAAAAAAGTGAGGGACAGTCTCATCGTAATGTCTCGGCGTCTTCCCAAGCAGCATATCCTGGACTATACTTGTTCCATTTGACCTTAACTTGGTCTACTAGACAGTTCCTGAGCTGTCGGACTCTACGGTCCAATATGCATAACGGTTCTACCATGAGAGTTCCTATGTCCGATACCTGCAATTCCTTCCAATTTAATTTATGTGATTCGTCAGCAACACACTGACGTAAAATAGATACATGAAAAACATTATGAGTTTTATGCAAGTGGGGTCGTAGTACGAGACGATAAGTAACAGGTCCAATTTTCTCTTGGATTATGAACAGTCCTATAAATCGAGGTGACAACTTTGTCCCCTTCCCGAACCGTATGGTACTCTTATTAGGCCTGATATGAATGATAACCTGGTCTCCCACTTCATAACTTCGGTCGGTCCTATGTGCATCCGCATAATTTTTCTACCTATCTTATGCTTCCTTTAGTCTCTGCCTAATCTGAATCACATGTTCCTCCATCTCTTGAATCAATTCTGGCCCAATTGTTACTTGGTCTTCTAGTCTATTCCAACTCATCGGTGTTCTGCATGGTCTTCCATACAGAGATTCATAGGGTGGAATTCCGATGGAGCTATGAAAACTGTTATTGTAGGAAAACTCTACCAAAGGTAGGTACTTCTCCCACTGGTTTTGATTATCCATGAAATACATCCTAATCATGTCTTCCATGACTTAATTTACTCTCTCGGTTTTCCCATCTATTTCAGGATGATAAGATGTGCTTAAGTTCAACTGAGTCCCCAATGCTGACTGCAAACTTGTCCAAAACCTAGAAGTGAATCTGGAGTCCCTATCTGAAATGATCTTCTTAGATATCACATGAAAACGGATAACCTCACTTACAAACACACATGCCACATTAGTGACATTGTAAGTGTCTCTAACCAGAATAAAATGAGCACTCTTGGTTAACTTATCCACTATCACAAGAATGACATTGTGTCTATGAGATGTGAGCGGCAATCCCACAACAAAATCCATAGAAATGACTTCCCATTTGGACATAGGAACATCATGTGGTTGTAGGAGGCATGCCGGGTGATGGTGGTCGACTTTCAATTGTTGACACTCTAGGTACTTGGCGATGAAATGGAATACATCGCGCTTCATGCCTACCTAGAAGAAAAGCTTCCTCATGTCTACGTACATCTTCTTTACATGCATATGCACACAATAAAGTTCTCTATGGGCTTCCTTTAGTATGATTCTTCGAATATCCCCATTTTCAGGGATGTACATCCTTCCCCGATATCTCAATAGTCCATCTTCTTCCAAACTATATCCATCATACTTTGGATCTAACTGCCTCACACTCTAGAGGTTTGAAGTAACCTTTAAATACCAACTGTCTTCTTTGAGTTGCATCAACACACGCTCCCTCAAATTGACCTTTAAGGGTACCAAGGAGAAGACACGCGGTCTCCTACTCAAGGCATCTGCGACCACATTTTCCTTCCCCTTGATGTATGAAATACCAAAATCATACTCATTCATAAACTCACTCCATCACCTTTGCCTGGCATTCAGATCCCTTTGAGTGAAGAGATGTTTTAAACTTTGATGGTCTATTTTGAGCTCAAAGTTTCGCCCCACAAGATAGTGCCTCCAAAGTTTTAGAGCTAGCATTACAGCGGCCAACTCTAAATCATGAGTCGTGTATAGCTCTTCATGTTTATTCAACTTCCTTGACACATAATCTATCACTCCTCCATCCTGCATTAGCACGGTACCCAACCCTTTCTTCGAGGCATCTGTGCAGACTGTGAAGTCCTTTTCCATATCCGACACTCATTGAATTGGTGCACTAGTTAGTAACCTCTTAAGCTCAATGAATACACTATCACATTCATCTATCCATTCATACTTGACCCCCTTGTGTTGCAAAGTGGTGATGGGTTTCGCTATTTTTGAGAATCCTTCCACAAATCTCTGATAATAACCTGCTAGCCCCATGAAGCTTCTCACCTCATGGGCATTTTTTGGCACTGGCCACTCCATAATGGCCTTTACCTTTTTTGGGTCCATAGAGATTCCTTCACCGTAAATGATATGACCTAAATAGTGAATTTCTTTCTAGAAGAAGGAACACTTAGACAACTTCCCATACAATTTGTTCTCTCTAAGGCAGGACAACACCACTCGTAAGTGTTCCTCATGTTCTCTTTCATTCCTGGAATAGATGAGGATGTCATCTAGAAAGACATGTATAAAACAGTTTATGTATTTCCAGAATACGTCGTTCATGAGGCTCATGAATACTGCTGGCGCACTGGTCAATCCGAAAGGTACTACGACAAACTCGTAATGTCCAAACCGAGTTAGAAAGGCGGTTTTTGGGATATCGCCTTCCTTAATACTTAACTGGTGATACTTGGATCGCAAATCGATCTTTGAGAATACTACTGCTCCTTTCATCTAATCAAAGAGGTCATATATTTACGGCATTGGGTACCTATTTTTCACTGTAGCACGGTTCAAGTCCCTGTAGTCTATACATAATCGTAAGGAACCATCCTTCTTCTTTACAAAAATTACTGGTGCACCCCAAGGTAATACACTGGGCCTTATTAGCCCTAAGTCCAGTAACTCTTTCAACTACAATTGCAACTCACAAAGTTCTGGCACTGTCATCTGATACAGAGTTTTGGAAATTGGTTCTGCACCAGGTTTTAGCTCAATAGTAAAATCAAGCTCCCTCTCAGGAGGTAACCCTGATAACTCGTTCGGAAAAACATTCTTAAATTTTGACAATACCAGGTACTGATCTAATGAGGGTCCCTTCCTTTCATTCACTTCTTCCACTACATATAGTTGACACCCTTGTCTCAAGCATCGCTTAACCTTCATAGTTGTGAGAAAATGTAATGACACTTTTCTCTGTACACCCTGGATCTCCATTGGCTTTCCTTAGTCGTCTAGATAGAACACCCTTTTTGCAAAACAATCTACCAAAGCTCGATGAGATTCTAACCAATCCATTCCAATGATTAGGTTGTATGCCCTGAGAGCAGTGATGTATACCTTTAATCTGGTAGTACACACTCCCAGGTCTACTATACAATTATCAATGCTAGGTCCTATCACTTGTTTTTCCCCTGAAGCCATCTCGACTTGTTTAAAGTCATCGTGCTCGTAGGCTGCCAACCCACTCTTTTCTAATGTAGATGGTGAAATGAAACTATCTGTCGCACCAGAATCAAATAAAATCTTAGCATTGATATGGTTTAGCATACCTAATGACTCCACCACCGTGGATTGATGTTTGGTCTAGCGATTATTAACTGCTGTGTAGATCTGGTGGCTGCTACTTGCTCTTCCCATCAGGGCCTTTCCTTCTCTATGCATAAATCCTAATTGTAACTATGGGTAGTCACGCTAGTAATGGGGTCTTCCACATCCCCAACAGGTAGCATGAGATTGAACCTGCGCACTGTTCTATGGCTACCTCTGAAATGAGTTCCTTCCCTTGGAACCCCTTCCCCTACTAGTTGTTCCCTGAGATGGCCGTGGACCCGCCTGTGTCGTTGATGATAAACATGATGTTTCACTCACTGCCATTGAAATCCCTATGGATACTATCCTTGGTGCGACTATGTTACCATATGGAGGTGGCCTTGAGCCACCTCCCCTGGGAAATTTCCTAGGGGCCTTCCCCATGAATCCGGGACAATGCGGAATGGAAGGTCTCGTACCTCCAGTTAAGTTCATGTGTTCCTCCGCATAATGCGCATTTTCCATAGCTTCTGCTACTGAAGACAGTTTCCACATCCGCACCATAGCCCTTATCTTAGGGTTTAGCCCATAGACGAAATGTTTTGCCTGTCATTGGTCATTATCCATATATGAAACATACTTGACCAATTCCATAAACCTAATCTCATATTCTTCTACGGTCCTGTTTCCCTATACTAAGGCATGAAACACTCCTACCTGTTGTTCCTCCTAGTAAGATGACAAATATTTCCTTTGAAACCTCTCCTTGAAATGTTCCCAAGATATGGTGTCCGGGGTAAGATGCAGTTGTCTTTCCAGGTTTCCCCACCAGTTAAAGGGGTTGTCTCTTAACTGAAAAATCGCTATCTTCTCCTTTGAGGTGGACACATAGTCCCTTAAGGCAAAACACCTTGTCATGGCTTCCAACCATGCTTCTGTGCATTCACTAGTGCGACCCCTGACAAACTCTGGAAGTTTCATTTTCTGCAGTTCTCTAGTGATGTCTTCAGGTGGAGGTCCTCCCCCTGAATTGCTTGACGCTTATGGATTACCCATTCCAGATGGTGGGGGTTCCACTTTGATCCCTGCTGGTTATCGCCCCTTTAAAGTCTCATTTATGGCCTCCAAAGAGCGTAGTATGAGAGCTATTTTGGGCGATGGTGGTGGCGGCACTTGCGGTGCCTGCGACGATGCTCCCCTGCCTTAATTCCCTCGATTCCTAACCATCCTATATAACTTAACCTGCATCAACCAAAGTTGTCAGGGTGAGTTCAAGGACGTTTCAAATTTGCGCAACTTAAACTAGAAAACAGGGTTAGGCGTAAGTTTCTTTTTACTTGTCTGTAAACAAACGTTACTCTCTTTAGGGGAGTGGCCAGGTTAGGGTTTAAGCATCTAAGCTTGATGTCTTCACCTAATAAAACCATTGATTCCCTCGCCCGGTAGCTATGCTAGCACTGTACCCCACTCGCTAATTTTTCTAACTTACCTGCCTAGTGCGCATGAAGCCTCCTCCTGCTTATCTTGGTCTAAGTCCTTATAATTTTCATTTACAACTAATTAAGGTGACTTCCAACCTTAATTAAGCCGAACCAGTAGAAATCCTAAAAGTGACATTAAATAAAATAAACAATTATATTTAATGGAATTGGAGGGAAAATAAAGAGAAGATTTGATATGGTCAAAATGGGGGAATTATGTAGAAGGTCCAAAAGGATAAATAAAGGAATAACCCTTCTTGTTGGAGTATGATTTGATATCTTATCGAGTTCTCTCATAGATAGCATTTTTGTTGGGGTTTTGGGAAAAACCCTTCCACTGCATGTTTAGTTTTGGTGGTGCAATATCCGCCCTAGCTAGACAAGAGGAGGATTCATCCGGAGTTCTCCTTGGATTTCATTAGGTGATTGATTTCATACTGGAGGGAGTTGGGAATCATATCGTCTTGCGCATGGTGTTTGAGACGATTTCCAGAAAGAGGTTGAGCTTCATATCCATAGGTGCCAGGAGGGTTTCAACATATGTGAAAAGGGGCATCCCCATGGGTTGAGCACAGATTGTCCTATGAGGCCTCGTTAGACGCCCCATAATCATCCTGTGAGGACCTCTGTGAATTGGGGTTTGCAACCATCTCTCAGACCGAGTTTTTGAGGAGCTCAGTAGGGGGTTGATTGCAGACCAGTGTTGCTAGATTAGAGCAGAGTAAGGCTTGGTGAGTCTTGGTTCAGTGGACACCATAGGTTGGTATCATTTCAGGTTTTTATTGTGTGTTTATGTAGTATATCATGTAGCTACCTGATAAACATTAGATTTTTGTGCTCAGTAGTATTTTGCAGTTGTTATTACAACCAATAGACATCATTGTACTAATTTTGAGAGTTTTTGATCCATAATAAGATGCCATGATTATCTGTTGCATTTTTGTGTGATGAATGTATACTGCATTTTTGACAATATTCATCATTGAGAAAACTATCTATAAGAAGTTAACAACACATTCATATAAGAAGAAATGACAAAGTTTGGGCAGAAATATATAAATTTCCCTACTAGCCTAGTTGGGAACATTACATAATTTTATTATATTTTTTCACATAGTAAGGTCTTAGAGATAATTAGGACATAACCCTTAACCCCTATGAACCTTAAAACCCATCTCCTATAACCACTAACTCCTACAAATTGTAACCCCTATAATATCTTAACCTTATAACCTTATCACAATAATCATTCACTCCTAACCCCAAACTTATATCATATACGTCCTAACCCATATGACTATTTTACTCTTATAACACAATATACTCAATCCCTATAAGATATTAACCATGACACATATAAACCTATAAACTTTAGGCCTCAAACCTTAACACTCCAAACACATAACCCTTATAACCAAATCCACTATTATTTATAACCCATAAGCATTATAACCCCTAACACTTAATCCCTATTACCCATATCCATTATATCCCCTTACCAGTAACCCATATTAACCCTTAGTATAACCCTAAATCGTTATAAAACATAACCCTTATGATCATGAAGCCATAACCCCCAATACTTATAATGTTTGACTCTAATCCCTAACAACTAACACTTATAACCCCAACCCCTAATACACATATAACCTTCACCCATATAACATATTATTCTTAGCATGTTTAATCCCTCAATCCATAACACTATAACTATTAACCACTATAATCCCATGCACCTAACCTCTATAATCACTAATCTCTAAACCATTTAACTTTTATCACTCTCTACCACTATGACCCTTAAGATAAGTAATAATCATTTTAACCCTGAATGCCTATAAATGTTAACCTTGTCGCCCTTTAAATATATGACCCATATAAAACTTGGTCCCTATAACCATTAAGGCTTGTAAGCTTTAATATTGATAAACCCCAACCTATATATGTCATAACACTTATAACTATAAATCCCCATATCTGTTAATCCTATATTATCACATAAGCCATTTAACCCCCATAACACATAATACTTAATCTCTAAATTATATAAGCCCTAATCATTATAATCACTAATTCTTATAATCATTATCATTCATAAACTTTGATAGAACTCCTATAATGCATGAGTCTTTATGCCCTCTAATTCATAACACCTATAATTATTAACACCTAACCTCTTTAACCCATATCACACCTAACCTCTATAACCCCTAATATAAACCTTAACTTTTATAACCTTTATCCATTATAATTCATAACACATCTCTCCTATAACCCCATACCCATACTTCTTATAATCCCCAAGTATTAAATTATATAACACACATAGCCTCTTTACTCTTATAACACATTTTTCTTGATCCTTTAAGTTATCACCTATAACTCCTAACACATGAAACTCTAAACTTTGTAACTATTATAAACCTCAAATTTTATGACCACGCACATTTAACTCTAATAAACCTTAATTGTNATAAGAAAGAACTTATGCTGTGAATTGCAGAAGTTAGACAACACAACAAGGATGTATGATATGGTGACATTCAGTGAAGACCAAACAATATTCGATATTCATATAGGAGCAGGAGGCTCCTAAAGATGCAGAACAAAAATATTTCAAGATAAAGAAAAAGATGGATACTCAGATATAGTGTATGAGATGCAAGTAACTACAGGCTGCTCCAGTACCGTTCTTATAGATGCAGAGGGAGCAGGTTGATCCAGTATGAACATAGAAAGAAAGAAATATTTGAACTCAATAACACACCCAGGATATTACAAAAGAAAACTTCAAGGATGATGACTAGAAGCTATTAGCTTGGTGCAAGAGGGATCCATGTCTCCGAGTTCAAAATGGAGGATCATGATTTGGTGCAGTTAGAAAAGAAGATGGATGGTGCCCAGATATTTTGATCAAGATAAAATCTATCCAGTAGATGGATGGTGCCCAACAGATGGTTAGAATGGTATTATACCATTGAAATATTTTGGACCATAAGGGATTCTTTTAGATCCCATAGCTAGACCTTTGTAGAGAAGGAATGAGCAATCCCACAGGTAGACCTTCATAGAGAAGGGGAATGAGAAATTATCCAAGGTTGGCCTCTATCCAAGAGTTGAGTTTTGGATACTCTAGGGACATACTAGAATACCCTAGTAGAGAGGGGTGTGACCACCCTCGTAGAGAGGAATGTGGATGTTTCTCCAAGGGGCAGCGGGCAGATACTCTCCTCTAGCGAAGGATTGAGTAGCCTGGAACAAAAACCTTGACCATGTGGAATGGTTAGTTGGCTATTGAGGTTTGTGTTGTGATCCTGCACAGATCATGAAAATGGAGTCTAGTCTTGCCCAGGCTAGCATCTTAGCTTCTCTACTTCATGTGGGATGACTAGGAGTGAAGCTATGGTAGTAGTCCTCCCCAGTGGATGGGTGAGATAGATGAATACAAGAGAAGGGAGAACATAAAAGGAATGGAAAAACTCATAGGACATATTCTGTGTGAAGATAAGAAAGAGTATCATCTGCGCAAAGATAAAGATAACAAAACTTATGATGATTTATAGATATGTCAGTCAGTGATCATGATGCCAGATGACCAAGTGGAAGATATTGATGTCTCCTGTTAACTAGTTGATGATGTTGCCCAGTTGATGATGTTTCCCAGTTGATGATGCTATCCAGTGGATGCCGCTACCTAGTTGATGTTGACATCTGGTGACCTGTCAAAAGATAAAGAATATCATTCTTGTTAAGAGGGAGTGTTACAATATTGTGTAAATGCAAAGAGTATTCTTATCCCCTTTTGTGGATAAAGATAAAATATATTTATTATTGATTAGATCAATCCACTTTTGTGGATTGATCATGTTAGCCATTGTAATTGACCAAATCCCCTTTTGCGGATTGGTCAAACCCTAATTGTAATAGGCTAAATAAGAATTCGGCCCCAGTATATATTAAAGAGGCCCCAAAATATATTAAAGGTGGTTATAACCACCCAGAAGAAGAAGTCGGCCTTGCCAGTGAAGAGACACTTCCACACATGCCAAAAATGTATAAATAAGAGAGGCCAATGCCTCATTTGAACACACACTTAGCTCACTCATCTAGTGCATACGTTTTGAAGGAAGATACAGTTGTCGGCTACCGGAAGAAGGAAGAGAGAGAGGCATGTTGCTCAGTGTTGGACATTCTCTATTGTCTGGTTCATTATCATGGCATTGTATTGGCTATCTATATTAAGGAAGTTTTGATGGGTTTTCTTCCCCTTGAGGGTTTCCTAGGATAAATGCTTGTGTACTCTTGTGATTTTGTTTCTCTCAGTGATCCTATTTATGCTATTGTTATCTAGTAAATTGAAAGTAACCTAATAATAGCATAAACTTTAACAGAATTCCAGTCATGTACTCTTAGCTATGCTTATAAGAAAGAACATAAATGAAATGAATGTGAACTAGAGGAAAACACACTAAAGAATACACTGTGATGATTCTCAGCTATCAGAGAGCATTGTACTCCTATATTAATTCATAAGTACATTTTGAGAAATTTACACACAGTCCCTTCACCTTCCTGGCTGAAAGTCCCCCCCTCTCTACTCTTGTACAATGAAATATATAACACTAAAGGTCCTTTTCATCTCACAATTTCGAACTCCTACCCCTTTCCCAAAATAGAAATAGATTGTAGTATACCTAGGGAGGTAATATGGGGTACCTAGGGAGGTACCCAATGGGAATGTAGTTATGTGTTATTAGTGGAAGTCATTTAATATATGGGAATGTGGTCATTCAATGTAAGGTGGACTAGGTCCACTATATTAATAAAGGTCCACTATGGTAGTTGGATGTAATAAATGTGAGAAGTCTCTCTAGAAGGTTCCTAGGAGATAGGGAGAGCTATATAAAAAAGTGTAGGCAATGTAATGAAACATAGTGAAGAATATTGTGATTGTACAAGCAATGATTGCTTGAGGAGTTTT
>JZKD02S1532753.1:42745-53308 GCA_000966675.3 Picea glauca
ATTTCTCTCCCTCTCTATGCCCCTCACTCTATATCCCTCTCACTCTCTACCTATCTACCACTCTCTCCACCTACATTATCTCTCTATATTCCCCTCTTCCCCTCTCTCCCTTCCTCTCCCTCTCTCTGTCTCCCCTCCCCTTCTCTTCCCCTATATTTCCATTTGACTCTCTCTCCCCCTCCCTCCCTTAATCCCTTCCTCACTCCCCTTATCCACTTCCACACTCTCTCTTTCTCTTTCTATCCTTCCCTTCTCCTATCTTCTCCCCTCTCTATATTTAACTTTATCCCCATATCTCTCTCTAACTCCCTCTCTTCTCCCCAAAACCTCTCTCTTTATCTACCACTTTCTCTCTCCATCTTTCTCACTTGATCTCTTCCCCCCTTTTTCCCCTCTCTCTATCTATCCTTCTTTCCCTCTATTTCTCTCCCCTACTATCCATACTCTCTCTCTCTCTCACTCTCTCTCTCTCTCTATGTGTGTGTGTGTGTGTGTATATATATATATATATATCATGCTCTCCCTCTCTCTCCCCCCATCCCTTATAACCTCTCTCCCTCCCTCCCTCTATACCTCATTTTCTCTCTCCCTTCTCCCTCTAATTATCATTATCATCTACTCTCTCTATTTCCCCCCTCTTTGTCCCCCCTCTAACATTCTCGCCCACTCTTCATCTTTCCCTCTCACTCTCCCCCATATCTCTCTTCCCATGTCATTCTCTACCCCACTCTACTCCATCTTTCTTTCCTTGTCTCTCTCTCTGCCTCTCCCTCCATATCTATCCCCCTCTATATTCCCCCCTCTCTTCCTCCTCTCACTCTCTACCTCTCTCCCAGTCTCTCTCCCTCTCTCTCTCTTTACATCTCTCTAAATACCTTCCCAATATATCCCTCCCCCACTCTCCACCCACCCCTTTATCTCTTTACCTCTCTCTAAATATCTATGTGTGTGTGTGTCTACTGAAGATTTGTAGAGTGGATGTGCTTGTGGATGAGCACATGTAAACGTGTGTAGATCTGGTTCTTTTGTGTAATGTAGTGAACCAAAGATATGACATCCCTATGGATGTTCCCCTAGTGGATGAGCATTAATGGTTGTATCATATCATTTTCTATATGTTTTTCAAGAGTCAGACCTGCCTGTAACCCTAATTGTTATGTGAAGGGTACAAGTCGGCCCTACCTTAATGTAATTAATAATAAATGTAAAAGATAATTAATCTAGTTAATGTTAATTAATATTATTATTATATGACTTTGGTAGGTCATCCCTATTGAGCCAATAGACACTTATGTTGATAGGACAAGTCTAGTATAAGTAAAAGTAAATTCCCCATTGAGGAAACATATCTTTCTTGTGAGTTAGGAAATTTCAACAAGTACACTTCTTTGGGAAAAATGTGCACCTCTCTTGGGTGCTAGTGTTATAGGGTTTGAAGCATCCTCTTATGTGCTAGGTACTTATTGGTGGTGAAGATATTTATCTTGAATAATATAACAAAGTATTTGGCTGGGTTTTCTTCACTTGATGAGAAGTGTTTCCCAGGATACTTCTTGTGTTCTTGTGCATGGTGTTTCTTTTTGTGATCTTGGTTGCTGCAACATTCTAGTTTATGGTTAAGACAAATGAAAATTGAAATGAAATACATGATTAACCTATATTATTGAAAAATCAACATGGTATCAGAGCATAGGTCTTGAAGAACCCAATGCACAAGCATCTTCCAACCTCCTCTCTTTTCTAGGAACCATACGACCCTCCTGGGGTTTCTAGAAAATCTGTATGACCTTCCTTTATGAGGTGTTTCATCCCTTAAACACTTAAACATTGGGGATACTTTTGGCATAGGAGAGTAAGGCCTCCTCCAAATCATCTCCAAAGACTCTCAAAGTGACATTTCGAGCATTCTGAATTTTTGGCCCTAGGGTTTCTAGGGTTTCACTAATTTATGAATTAGGGTTTTTGCAAACTCATTGAAGGATCTCTTCATCTCACCAGTGTTATCCTATCCTTCAAAGGATTATTTTTGGCAGTCATAAGTACAATAAAACCTAAAAGTTCTAGCCTAGCCTAGCTGTTAGGTTTTCTAGCCTAGTTGACAAAGGGATGTGAAGAATCTAAAATTATGATGAACAAAAAAAAACTATGATGGAAGATAAGCTTGATGAATCAAGAAAATTAAAGTTCTTGGAAGACAATAATTCATAGGAAGACTTATTGTGGGTAATACAAAATGATTTACGAGAGACAACTATCAATGAATGGAAGGAAGATAACATCAAGAAGGAAGAAAATCACTTATTCAAGCCCTTACATAGAAGGGTCATCTTCAAAATAACAAAGATGACACCATGACTATCTTCATCATAAATATCTTAGAGGATAGAGATCAACCAAGAGCCATTGGAGAAATCATATGAGCATCCTCACGTATGCACTTATATATATTATTTGTATCATTGTCATGAGGGTAATTGCAGGACGAAGGAACCTTTTGTTGAAGTCATGGATCCAGAAGGATATCAGTGCATTCATAGGAATGACACACTTGAAGTGAAGAATTCAGGTTTGATTGTTTTAATTATCATTCCTCTAACCTATATTTTTAAAATTTTGCTACATTACAAGTAGATTTTATAGCTGTGACAACATTCCTTAAATGTTTTTGATTCTAGAGATGTACTCATTATTCTCCTTTAGGAGATATTCTTGTGTTGGTTCTTTTTGTTTTCTTGTTCCATATAGGTTAACAAGAAAAGAAGATTCTTATCCCTCAGAGAGAGTCACTTGACTTAGAGGGAGACAAAACTATTTGAGAAAGAGGAAGAATATAACCATCATTGAGACAACTGATGCTATAATGCATGATTAGAAACCTTCTATGATTCTATGGGAAGAAGCATGCATGACACAGTATATGTTTAGAACAAGAGTCTTCACTATAATTTGAAAAACACAACTCCCGAAGAAGCCTCCACCAGAGTGAAGCCTGATATTGAACACTTTAGGATATTTGGGTTCCCAGTGTACTTTCATGTACCCAAAGAGAAGAAGTCCAAGCTAGATCTTTTAGAAAGAAAGGATACAATGAATCTTCAAAGAGATTCCATATCGACATCCCTAGTCAGATACAGATTAAGATAAACAAAAATGTTTTCCTTGAAGAAGAGATAGTCTTTTAAATACCTAGAGAATCTCAGATGGAGATCGACAGTGAGACAATACCTTCTTCCCCTTCAGCAGTCTAGAGGGAGACATACATTATTGCAGTTGATCCAGTTTTTGCAGTTGATATGTTCAGAGATATTGTAGTAGGGCATAAAATTCCCACCTAGACTCACTCTGCAAGAGGAAAAGAAACATACAATCCTCTCAAGGGACATCCTGAGAAAGAAAAAGAGATTCTCAAGCTATCCTTTAGTCATGAGCCACTTCATTGAGTTGAGCCTCCTTGTATTAGAGAAGAAACAAGAGAACAGGTATGGAAAGATGCCATAACAGAAGAATACCAATATATCTTAAAGAATGATGTATAAGATATTATCTAGGGACCAAAAGGGAAGACTGTGGTAACTTCCAAGTGGATCTATAAGATCAAGCATGCAGCTAATGGAAGTGTCAAGAAATACAAAATGAGATATATAGCCAGAGTTTTCTCATAAATAGAGGGAGTTGTCTATGATGAGACACTTGACCCAGTGAACTCGATACACTTCCATCCATACTACCATCCATGCGTTGGAAACTATATCAGATATATAGATTCTTGATGAGTTTGGATTTCAACAAGAGTGTTGCTAATCCAAAACTATATCATTAAAGTGTTGGTGATGAGATCCTGATCCTGATGACTTATTCAGAAAGCTGTTGGATACAAGTAATCCTTGACTTCTGAATTCAAGACAAAGAATTTGAGTATGATGCACTACTTCTTGGGACAAGAAGTATGGCAGAGGACCAATAAGATTTTCCTGAGTCAAGGAAAATATATAGTAAAAATATTTAAAATGTTCAGTATGAAAGAATGAAAAATACACTGTGATAGATTTAAATAAGAAGAATGATGATGATTTAGACAAGTGGTGTAGACCCCCGAACCTTAGACCGAGATCCACACACGATTTTTATTCCTTCACCTCGAACCGAAGTGGCCCTCTCGGATCCCTATTGGAACCTCAAATTACACAATCCACAGGTCCTTCGTGAAAACTCAACACCAGGCGTGAGCCTTACATCTTCATGCGACCACAACCGGACCTTAGCGCAAGCGCTTCTCGCAACTTGTGAGTTTGTGAGTCGATGACCCTCGATTTCTCTTCTCCAAGCCTCTGATACCCGAGATATGATACAGGTATGGATCCTTCCTTGCTAGCACCTCTACAAGCAGCCATTGGCTAGGGCCTAACTCTAGCACCCCTTGCAACTTGTAACTTCACGAGTTGGAGTGTTGAGTCCTCGTGCTCCTCCTCTACGAGTCCCCAATAAATGATAGTCAAAAATGTGTTGACTCCTCCCCAAGCAACGCATGTCCACCACCTATCACCTGCTTCTGTCTTTTCTGCGCGCTCTATATTTGTGCCACCTGTCAACCACACAATCCCCACCTAACGGACATGATGCGGGTTCACCCGAGCCCTCGGTGCTCAACACTTTGTGACTTCTATAGTCGAAAATAAGTTCTTTCAATTCCTAAACCTTCGATATGCGATACCCTGCGAAGGTTATGATCCAACGGTTCTCCCGTGGTTTTGGATCCAACGGTCTGGATCTCCCTTCCCTACTCCTCGCGACTTGGGACTTCATGAAAAACCAAGAATTTGGTCTGTCCTCCAAACTCATGAACCCCGAATTTGCAAAATAATCCAACGACGTGGGCTGAAATGAGATCAATGGCTCATGTTGACCCTCGCATCCTAGGTGATGGGTTTCACCGGCCTCTAATCACCTTGCAACTCTGCCAAATCCAATGACTCTCACAACTTTTCACTTCCTTCACAAAGGCCTTTCACTATCTATATGGCTCCACGGAATCCTATGGTCCTCGCAACTTCACCAACTCTCCATGGAGAATCCTGATCGCTTGATTCACACTTCAATGACTTCTTCCCAATGACTCACTGTTCTCTCTATTGAACTTAATTTCTATGAAATGGTTTCGATCTCCGTCTCCCTTTGAACACTTCAAAGGTGTTATCCCTCCTAATCTTTCACTTGTAAATTCAAGCCTTAAAAAAAAAAGGTTCCTGCACACACTCCTTGCGGAAAACATTCAAATAACCTCTGGTTATTTGAATCTTCAACCCTGTGCACTCTTTGCAACAATAGTCCTTCAACCTTCACCTTAGTTGATAAATTCTAAGGCCTCAACCAGCTTGTGCACAGCTTGCACGATTATGTGCTTCACCTACACTTTTGTGGGTATGAGAACAATGATATCTCTCTTGAGCTTTCTAAGATAAAACTTAGACCTTCGTCAATGAAAACCCTGCAGATATTCACTGCACTCCTTGCAGGAATTCTCAGGAAGAGAAACAATTGAATATCATTCTTCTTTTCTCTCAGACTTCGTACATTCAACATGAAATCATACACACAAAATAGCATTGATATAAATGCATAAAAGATAAACAAATCAACTGTAAACATACCATTCAACAAATGTAAACAGTAACCATCATAACACCATGAAAATTGAGTCAAAGCTTCATATATTAACTCAAGTTCTCATGTACATGGTTTCCTCTCTACGTCTCTCTGCTACAACTCTCTAGCTTATCAAATATGAATGATCATAATAATACAATGATACAAGGGTGATGATTTCTATATCCGTTTTCCCTCCTACACTTCTAAACTGTCTAATCTTACATTCATATCTACCTACTTTGCATTAATAGGCTTAAATGCCTATTACATCCGACAGATGAGAGTAATTTCTCCAGATCTATTCATATCTCTATGACATAAATGTAAGAATGCTCATCCTTGCTATTACATTAATGATTTAGTTTTCAAAATTCAAAATGTTTTCATAAAAGCGTGCCCCTTTTTTCATCTACACGTTTAGCTGCTCCTTTGGCTAGGTGCACGCTTTGGCTTTGTACGATGCTCCTACATCATACTCCCTCGTTTGAAAATTTTCATGAACTCTTGTTCATGAGCTCTTGTACGGTCTGTCCATGCTTTTGAATTTTCACTTCATCCTCCCAACTGGCATATTCCACTGGATGTCCCTTCCACTTGACCAAGTATTCAAAATACTTGTTTGTCCTGGTCTTTCTGCTAATCCTCTTGTCAATTATGACTTCCATCTGTGGATTTTCAGCTACATGCATTTGTTTTATCCATTGGACTTCTTCATGCTCATCCTCTTCTCCTACTTCTTCAGCTCTCTAAGGGTACAAATCCGAAACATTGAATATCGGTGAGATTCCGACCCCATTGGGTAATTTAATCTCATATGCGTTTGCCCAAAATTTCCTAATGACCTTGCACGATCCAATCTGTTTTCATCTTGAGCTTGTTATACATTCCCCTTGGGAACCTTTCCTTCCTTAGATGCGCAAGAATCAGATCACCAACTTCAAATTGAAGTTCTTTCCTATGTTGATATACTCTTCACTTGTATTCTTGACTTGAACTCTGCAATCGCTCCTTAATTCGACTGTGAAGCTCCTTCATTCCTTCTGCAAAGTCCTCTACACTAGCACTCCTAAATTCAACTTGTTCCGAATATTTCAATTCAGAAAATCCCCTTGGTTGCATTCCATATACAATCTGGAATGGACTCTGCCCTGTTCTTCTATTGAGTGAATCATTGTAAGTGAATTCTGTCTCTGGTAGAATGTGATCCCACTGACTGTGGTGTTCAGTCACTAAGCTTCTTAACAAATCTCCCAAGCTCCTATTTACGACCTTTGTCTGTCCATCCGTCTAAGGATTATATGCTAAGATAAAAGACAAGTTTGTCCCTAACTTATTCCATAAGGTCCTCCAAAAATTTCCTACAAACTTGGTATCTCGATCAGACATGATACTCTTTGGAAAACCGTGAAGTCTGTTGACTTCCGTGAAAAACAAGTTCGCAATATGAGTTGTGTCACTATTTTTTTGGCATATTATGAAATGTGCCATCTTTGAAAATTTGTCGACTACCACAAAGATTGAATCATATCCTCTTTGTGTCCTTGGCAGTCCCAATACAAAATCCATGCTCACTGCGTCCCATGGCCTTTCAGGTATGGGTAATAGTTGGTATAACCCTGCGTTTTGCCTCTTTCCTTTTATGTGCTAACAAATTATGCACCTGTCTACAAATTTATTGACATCTTTCCTCATCTGTAACCAAAAATATAAGCCATTCAACTTTGAGAACGTCTTGTCATGATCAAAATGTTTGGCCAATCCTCCACTGTGTTTTTCCTTCAGAAAATTCTCGCTCATGGAGCATTTTGGAATACATAGTTGATTTCCCCTAAACAATAATCCATCCTAGATCATGTATTCAGTCCATTGGCTTTTGTCTCTGAGAATTGGATTCTCAGATGCCTCATATGCCTCCTTAAAATCTGGATCATCCCTATATATTTATTTAAGGTTATCAAAACCTAAAGTCTTGACTCTGAATTCCTGCATAAGAAAACATTTCCTGCTCAAAGAATTAACAACTTTGTTAGAAGTTCTAGAAATATGCTTAATCACAAAAGTAAAATTCTGCATGTATTCAACCCATTTAGCATGTTTTTGGTTCAACTTCTCCTGTCGAGTCACAAATTGCAAAGTGTGATTATTGTTGTACAAAACAAACTCCTTGGGAACCAAATAATGTCTCCATTTCTTCAATGTTTGTATGAAAAAATAGAATTCTTTGTCATATGTGGAGTACTTAATCTTTGCTTCATTCAATTTTTCACTGAAGTACATGATTGACCTATTGTCTTGGCTTAAGACCGCTCCTATTGCAAATCCACTCGTGTCACACTTGACCTGGAATGTCTTGCTGAAATATGGAAAAACCAGAATTGGTTGCTCAGTGATCTTCTTCGTCAGCAGATTGAAACTCTTCTCTGCTTCCTCTGTCCAGTGAAAATATTTATGTCTTTTCTTCATCGTATCCATCATCAGTGTGATGATTCCACTGAATTTTCAGATAAATTTACTGTAGAAGCTAGCCAAACCATGGAAGCTTCGTACTTCAAATACATTCTTCGCCGATGGCCAATCCTTAATCGCCTCTATCTTTTCTGGATCCATATTCAACTCATTCGCAGAGATAACAAAACCCAAATAAATGAATTTTGTCCTCATAAATGATTATTTCTCCATATTGATCATCAATTTCTCTTGTTGTAATCTTCTCATTATTGTAGCTAAATGCTTTAAGTGTTCTGCTTCTATTTTGCTAAAAATTAATATATCGTCAAGATATACAATGACAAATTTCCCAATTAAATCCTTCAGGACTTCATTCATCAACATCATGAAAGTATTGGGTGCATTTGTTAAGACAAATGGCATGACAAGCCATTCATACAACCCTTCATTCATCTTGAATGTTGTCTTCCATTCATCACCTTCTCTCATTCTAATTTGATGATATCCGCTTTTCAAATCAATCTTTGAAAAAATATTGCTCCACTCAAGCAATCCATCAAGTCGTCCATCCTTGGCAATGGAAATCTATATCTGATGGTAATCTTATTGATTTCCCTTGAGTCTGTACACATTCTCCAGCCTCCATCTTTCTTTGGGCTGAGCACTATCGGAATAGCGCATGGACTCAAGCTCTCCTGAATCAATCCTTTGTCCATTAAGTCTTGGACCTGTCTCTTAACTTCTTCATTTTCCTATGGCGTCAATATATACGTGGCTTTGTTTAGCAAATTGGATCCAGGTATAAGATTGATATGATGGCTTATACTCCTGATAGGTGGCAACAAACAAGGCAGTTCGTCCACTACTATATCAGCAAACTCTTCCAGCAACTCCTGGATTTCCTCTGGTAGATCATCTATTCTCGTACTGGTCAAAACAATTTTGGGCTTCCTGACCACAATAAATTGTGTGTCTTCTTTCTTCTTAACCTCTTTAAAAAGTTCCTTCCCACTCATGAGAAGTACAGTGTTGCTCGTCTCTGTTTTCACCTCTTAGTTCTTAATCGTCAGCAACATGTGAGTCCTACCATTTTTCTCCAGGGTGTACATGTTCTTTCTCCCATCATGAACTACATTTCTGTCATATTACCATGGTCTACCCAACAATAGATGACAAACATCCATGGGAATGACATCACATAATATTTCATCTTTATATCCTCCTATTTTAAATTCAACTAAACATTGTTTAGTGACATTTACCTGATGTCCTTTTTGTAGCCATGAAACTCTGTATGGGCTTGGATGTACAACAGTCTCCAGCTCTAGATTTTCTACCATCTCTAAAGATACGAGATTGTTTGTGCTACCACTGTCCACTATGACCTTGCATACTCCATCCTTAGTTTTGCAAGTAGCCCGAAACAAATTGTTTCTTTGGGCTAGGTTCTTTTCTTCCTTCTTTGGCTTCAAGAGAACTTTCCTCATCATTAAGGATCTTTTTCCCTCAGCATATTCTACCTCAATATTCCATCCTTGACCTTCGACAATGTGAGTTTAACCACCATCTTTCTTCCTATCTAGACACTCATAGGATTTATGTCCAATTTTTCCACAGACAAAGCATTTCACTTCACCTCCTCTGCCTCTTCCTCTTCCTCTGGCTCGAGGAAAAGTATTTATATCATCATACTTCCTTCCCTGTGAGCTTCCGCCTCTGTCAGGTTGAGTTTTAGGTTTCTTCCCCTCTTCTTTAGGTTTCTGAGTTCTGTCTTGGGCAATTGATTTTCCTCTGGCTTGACTTCTACCCCAACCTCTTTGAACTTTCTTCTGGCTCAACTTCTCTATAGCTTTCAGAGCCATCTGATAAGCATCTTCCACATTTCAAATGGTCAACATGCTCATCTCATCTTGAATGTCATATTGCATACCATTCATGTACCTAGAAAATTTTTCATCATCGCTTTTCCGATGAACTGCTCTGATGTTTATCCTGTAGAATTTGTTGAAATTACTAAGACAACTAAGAGGGGGGGGTGAATCAATTGTTATTGTTCTTAAACAATTTTAAGTATATTAATACATTCTTAATCTTTCTTCAAGTGATCATCAACATTATACAACATATGGATAATAAAATTAATGAGCATCAGTCACACATAAGGTATACACAGAGACAAATTTTCACAAGGAAACCCATAAAGGGAGAAAACATCTTCTTCTTTGAAATGATAGGCAGTCTTTTAAGTTCTGTACATCATCTATAATTGAGCACCAACTCAATGTGAGGCTGCTACCTCTATTTTACAAGCTGCAACTTCTTTGAGAGCACCCACTAGAACGAAGCACCAACTGTTAAGCCCTAATATTAGCTCATTACCCATTAATTGGGGCATATTAGATTAGTAATGCTATTTTATTTATGTCGGCTTTAGGCCATTAGTTGTAATTTATATTAGTAATTTTATTT
>JZKD02S1532753.1:63293-75216 GCA_000966675.3 Picea glauca
CATTTGTTGTACTGACCTATTCTGCCTCTCAACAACTCCATTTTGTTGTGGAGTCCTTGGAATTGTGTACTCTCTTTTGATCCCATGTTTATCACAGAACTCTTTGAAATTTCCTAAACTAAACTTTCCTCCTCTATCAGACCTTACTCCCTTTAATCTTTTTCCTATTTGATTCTCAGTCAAAGTCTTAAACACTTTGAATTTTTCAATTGCTTCAGATTTTTCTTTCAAAAAGGCAACCCAAGTTAGTCTAGAATAGTCATCAATAATCAACATAAAGTAATTTTCTTTTCATGTAACTTCTTTCCTTGATGGTCCACATAGATCCATATGTACTAATTGGAGAGGTTTTTCTATTGAAGGAAAGTTTTTAAATTTGAACTGAGTGGGAGTAAGCTTTCCTATCTAACAGGTTTTACAAATAGAGTCATATGGCTTTGATATCTTCGGAAGATATTTTACTGCCCCATTGTTTCTGAGTTTGATTATGTGATCAAATTTAGGTGACCAAGTCTCCTATGCCACAACTAACTTTCATCATATTTTCTTAAGTGACATTCTTCTTTTTCTTCTTTTGACACATAGACATTATTTTTTGTTCTTATCCCATTTGTAATCAGTTGTCCCGAACTCAAAGCCTTTATTTTACAGTCTTTAGAAGTAAAAACAACTTCACATCCTTTGTCACAAACTTGACTGACACTTAGTAGATTATGTTTCAGACCATCTACAAACAACACATCTTGAGCTTTTCCTTTGCCATTATTCAGGCTTACCATTCCTTTACCTTTTATTTTTCCTGGTGCATCATTTCCAAAAGTTACATTCCCTGATTTATTTTCACTTAAAGCTAGAAACTTACTTTTGTCTCTACTCATATGTTTGGAAAATCCACTGTCAATATACCAAGGATTCTTTTGTTTTTGGGCTGATAATACTAGTCCACACTTGTCATCTTCTTTCTTCTTCCAAACCTTGACATTTTCAGCAGTGGGGTTCATGTCCGGATTGTATTTCCTTAAGCGACAGTCTGCAACTTTATGTCCATAATTATGACAGTTGTAACATTATGGTTCACTGAATAATAGATCATAATGTTTGTTATGCTCATAATTGTTGTTGTGTTTCACCTGTGTCCTTCTCCCAGTCATCAAATGATTTATAATTTGTGATTGTTTGTTGCTTGGCTGTCTCAATCTTTGTTGTGGAATATAGTTATTCAATGAATATCTTGATTGTTCATATCTAAATCTTAAAGAACAATTTATAGCTTTGTGACCAAAATTAGAGCAGAAAAAACAATAACCATATAAAATATCTTTGTACCTTGAAAAAATTTGTCTTCTTTGACGAGGTCGATTTCTTTCATGTCGATAATCTTTCTAATCTACAAATTTGGTTCTGGTGCTTTTTCTTTCATTCCTTCTTGGTGGCTGATTTTCCTTCTTTGTTTCTACAGAGTGATTGTTGTCAATGTTTGAGGATTTGACAAACTTGATAGATTCTGTATTACTTGGATGATCACTACTTGATCCTTCCTCATATCCCAATCCAACTTTCAATTTTAAATTTCTTTGCTGATTTAGAATGGAGGTTAATCCTTCTGAGGCTTTAATACTTGGCAGATTTTGGTGATACAATCCTTTAAACTTCTCCATTTCTTTTCTGGTTTTTACTATCTCTTCTTCTAAGGCTTCACACCTGGCTTTCTTCTCTGACAATTGTTTTTTCAATATGTCTTCTATTTTTTTTGCCTCTTCTAATTCCACTTTCAGCAGAGCAAAGTCTTCATCAGGTTTTTTACTTTCTTTCTCGAACTGTATCAACAATTGTTTTTGCTTTCTATTCTTAATTATAAGTCTGTCAATTTCTTCCAGTGCATTGATCAGTTCTCCTTCCATATCAACCACAACTTCTTCATCATTATCATCAATGCCTATGTTTTTATTATCATAATCCTCTTTGGCCATAAGCGTGAAGTCATTTTCCTTATCTTCACAGGAAGAGCCACTATCGGTGTCTTCTGAGGAATTGTCATTATTTGCAACAAAACTTTTCTTCTTATTATATTTCTTGTATTTGTACTTCTTTTCATCATCAGAGTTTTGGTCCTTTTTTTTTATGGGGACACTTAGATGCAAAATGACCTATCTTACCACAATTAAATCATTTGAAGGGAAACTTGCCTTGATATTTTCCTGATCCTTTCTTTAACCTTCTCACAAATTTAGCCTCAATATTATCTAATTTTGAATCAATATTTTTGCTTGCTTTAAACGATGATTCTCTAGTACTGGATTTATCTTTGTTAATTCTCAGTTCATATGCAGTTAGAGTTCCTAGGAGTTGATCAATGGACAAAGTTTTAAGATCACTTAATTCTTCTATTGCAGATACTTTTGGATTAAATTTATCAGGCATAGATCTTAAAATCTTCTAAACTAAGAGTGAGTCGTCAAACTTCTCACCAAGACCCTTCATGGCATTCACAAGTTCTTCAACTCTTAAAAAATACTTGCTAACTGTTTCATCTTCATTCATCTTTAGTTGTTCAAATTTCAATTTGTATGTTTGAAGTTTGGCATCTTTTACTTTCTCATTTCCTTCATAACTTCTAATAATTTTATCCCACATTTCTTTGGCAGTTTCAAGATGCATCACCTTTACAAAATCAACTTCAACAAGTCCATTCAAGATAGAAATCATTCCCTTAGCATTAAAACTAAACTCTAAATTATCGTCCTTGGAGGCTAGCACAACAGGCTTTGTATATCCAGTCTCTACTACATCCCAAACATCAGCACCCAAGGCCATTAAGTATGTTCTCATTCGAATATTCTAGAAGGCAAAATTTGTTCCATCAAATAGAGGGGGCTTAGAGGCTGAAGTCCCTTCATGACTTGTCATGTTTAAGCTTACAGATATACCTTTGAATAAAAGAAACCTGCTCTGATACCAATTGTTGAAATTACTAAGACAACTGAGAGGGGGGGTGAATCAATTGTTATTGTGCTTAAACAATTTTAAGTCTATTAATACATTCTTAATCTTTCTTCAAGTGATCATCAACATTATATAGCATATGGACAATAAAATTAATGAGCATAAGTCACACATAAGGTATACACAGAGATAGATTTTCATGAGGAAACCCATAAAGGGAGAAAACATCTTCCTCTTCGAAATGATAGGAAGTCTTTTAAGTTCTGTACATCATCTATAATTGAGCACCAACTCAATGTGAGGTTGCTACCTCTATTTTACAAGCTGCAACTTGTTTGAGAGCACCAACTCTCTAGTTTCTCTAGCACCCACTAGAAAGAATCACCAACTCCCTTAATGTTCCAGCATCAACTGGATGGAAGCACCAACTTCCAGTTACATAGGATCCAACCTGTATAACAAAGAACACTTGTTCTCCCTTGCACCACCCTGCCACCCTGGTTTCTCTGGCTGCAACTAGATGGAAGCTACAACTCCCTGTGTTCAAGCTCCCACTTGAACCTCTGAGAACAAAAGTCCTCCCTAGCAACTCCCAACCACCCTGGAATATAAATGATTAATTAAACAAGCAACTACACAGATAAATCGATTCTTACCACTTCTTCTCTGTTCTGTAAATCTGGTCTTCTTCTAACTATTATTCAATTCTTCTCTTCCTTTGTCTGTTCTGCAAGTCTGCTCTGCTTCAACTTGTTCTGTCATTCTTCTCTGCTTCAACCTTTTCTGTCATTCTTCTCTACTTCTTTTCCTCATCTGTTACTCTTCTCTAAGTTTTATCTCACACTGCACATATTTTCAGTCTCACACTGTGCATATTTTCAATCTCACACTACGCATATTTTTTGATCTCACACTGCACAGCCTGTGATTTCCCCTTTCTTACTGTTTAATTCATTTTTTCATCCAGAACCACTAAACATGCACAGTCTGTCTCATTTTCTTTTATGCACCACACCCACAATAGTTACTCTTCGCATCTTCTTAGGAAAAAGAAAAACCGTCCGAGCAACTGAAATTCCAACCGATCAGGAATCATGAATCAGTTTCGATAACATATTCATAATTGATAAATTAAATGTGAGAGATAACAATAACCCTATGATCATATTCAAGTTTATCTGCACCGTTGGATGAATATTTATTAATCTTTCCTTTAAATCGGGTTTCGGCATTTTGGCATTCCTGTGGCCAAGTGTCTCGACACTTCATATCACGATCTCCGAAACTCTGATACATAGATTTTCTGTGCTAGATCCTTCCTCAATATGACCAAGGCCATGACCAAGCACTTATGCGTAAAATGATTTTCACGAATTCGCATTTCGTGAGATTGAAGATGAGGCATCTCGACTCTCCAAGTCGTGATCCTCGAAACCCCGATATGGAGTTGAGATCAACAGTCCACGATCTCGATGAATCTACGGTCCAGATCTCATCGTGAAGTTTCATCTCGTGATTCCTTTGATGGAGGTCCTTGTCACTCCAAGTTGCGATAGGTGAAACTCCGAAATGAAGCTTAGATCAATGGTCCACGATTTTGATGAATCTACGGTCCATATCTCATCATGAATTCGCATCTCATGATTCCTTTGATGGAGGTCCTTGTCACTCCAATTTGTGATAGGGGAAACTCTGAAATGAAGCTTAAATCAATGGTACACGATCTCGATGAATCTATAGTTGCGATTAAATCACGATTTCGCATATCGCGATTTCAATGGCCATACTTCTTGCCTCTCCAAGTCGCGAGTCGCGAAACTCCAAAATGGAGTCAACGGTCCAGATCACACCTTGACCTAACGGCTATGATTAAATCATGATTTCAATGGTCATATTTCTTTCCTCTTCAAGTCACAAGTCGTGAAACTCCGAAATGGAGTCGATGATCCAGATCACACCTTGATCTGATGGCTGCGATTAAATCGCGATTTCAATGGTCATATTTCTTGCCTCTCCAAGTCGCAAGTCATGAAACTCCGAAATGGAGTTGACAGTCCAGATCACACCTTGATCTGACGATTGCGATTAAATTGCGATTTCGCATATCACGATTTCAGTGGTTATATTTCTTGCCTCTCCAATTCGCGAGTCGTGAAACTCCGAAATGGAGTCTCAGATCAACAGTCCTGATCAACACTTGATCTGATAGTCGTCGGGAATAGTAAATGGGATCCAATGATCAGAAATGTTGCTTCTCCTCCCAAGCATTCCCAATCAACACTTGATCTGATGATCATCGGGAATTGTAAATGGGATCCAACGATCAGAAATGCTACTTCTGAGCTTATTCTAATATTCTCTGAAATGTCTTCTCATAATTCCCATCTATTTCATACTTTCTGTACTCATTCCATCTTCACTGTTGTACTTACCATCAATGACAAGTATACAAGCATGCGATGTCTATTAAATATTTTCCAACAAAATTCTTTAGTGCATTCTTTCACTGACATCAACTTCTATCTCAAATTCTTCATCCTTCGAAACATAGTGATTTGATAATCCCTGGGTATGAATTTGGATTTCATATTTGCAACCATTCTATCCCAACTTTTGATTTTCTTCTTGCCCTTGCAACGTTTGTCAGCCTGCAATTCGTCCCACCATAGTGTCGCATGCCCTTTAAGTCTGGTAACAACATGTTTGACCTTCTTATATTCCTCGACATCCTCATAGTCAAAGTATTTGTTTAGAGCTCTAATCCAGTCTAGAAGCTCTTCAACATCTAAGTTTCCTTCGTACACTGGAATGTCCATTTTTTCTCTAGCACCTATCCTTGCAACAACCCTGAATAGGCATTCTTCCACAGCATCTTCGACTGCAACTTCTTCATTTTCGGCTTCATTTTCACTTTTATCCTCGTTGATCTCCCCAGCGTCGATTGTGCACCTCTGTGTTGTCTCCATAGCATCAAGCCTGGCACATAATTCACGCATCTCTCTTTCCCTTGTTGGATTAGGTATTTGCCTGTCTCTTCTTCTCGACATTTCTCTTTCCTCTACTGGATCAGGTATTTTCCTGTCTCTTCTTCTCGGTGGCATGGCTATAAAATTTTCTCCCTTCTCTCTGCTACAGAAAGAAAAGAATTTGTTCTAGGCTCTGATACCACTTGGTGCGTATCAGACTTCTCCTTTTCCTCTATCTCCCTTTTCCTAAATTATATAGACAAAATTAGGCTCTGGTACCACTTGGTGCAGAACCCCGACCCTTGGGCAAAGATCCACACAGGATTGTTCTTCCTTCACCTCAAGCTGAAGCGTCTCCCTCAGATCCCTATCGAAACCTCAAACTACACAATCCATAGGTCCTTTGTGAAAACCCAACCTGCGCAAATCAACACCAGGCGTGAGCCTTACATCTTCATGCGACCACAACCAGAACTTAGCGCAAGTTCTCTTCACAAATCACAAGTTTGTGAGTCAATGACCCTCGATTCCTCTTCTCCAAGCCTCTGAGACTCGAGATATGATACGGGTATGGATCCTTCCTTGCTAGTGCCTCTACAAGAGACCACTCACTAGGTCCTAACTCTAGCACCCCTCGCAACTCGCAACTTCACAAGTTGGAGTGTTGAGTCCTCATGCTCCTCCTTTACGAGTCCCCAATAAATTATAGTCAACAATGGGTTCACTCCTCCCCAGATGACATATGTCCACCACCTGTCACCCGCTTCCATGTTTTTTGTAGGATCTATGTTTGCGCCACATGTCAACCACGTAGTACCCACCTAATAGATGCAATGCGAGTTCACCCAATCCCTCGGCACTTGACACTTTGTGACTTATATAGTCGAAAATAAGTTCTTTCAACTCCTAAACCTCTGATATGAAATACCCCGTGAAGGTTCTGATCCAATGGTTCTCCCGTGGTTTTGGATCCAATGATATGGATCTCTCTTCCCTACTCCTCGCAACTCAGAACTTCACGAAAAACCAAGAATTTGGTTTGTTCTCCAAACTCACGAACCCCGAATTCATGAAATAATCCAATGGCGTGGGTTGAAATGAGATCAATGACTCATGTTGACCCTCACATCCTAGGTGATGGGTTTCATCGGCCTCTAGTCACCTTGCAAATCTACCAAATCCAATGACTTTCACAACTTCTCACTTCCTTCATGAAGGCCTTTCACCATCCATATAGCTCCATTGAATCCTATGGTCCTCGTGACTTTGCGAACACTCAATGGAGAATCTTGATCGCTTGATTCACGCTTCAATGAATTCTTCCCAATGACTGATTTTTCTCTCTACTAAACTTAATTTCTATGAAACGGTTTCGATCTCTGTCTCCCTTTGAACACTTCAAAGGTGTTATCCCTTCTAATCTTTCACTTGTAAACTTAAGCCTTAAAAAAAAGGGTTCCTACTTGCACTCACGGAAAACTTTCAAATAACCTCTGGTTATTTGAATCTTTGACCCTGTGCACTCTTTGCAACAATAGTCCTTCAACCTTCACCTTAGTTGATAAATTCTAAGGCCTCAACTAGCCTGCACACACCTTGCACAGCTTTGTGTTTCACCTTCACTTATGTGGGTATGAGAACAACAATATCTCTCCTGAGCTTTCTGAGATAAAACTCAGACCTTCGTCAACTCACACCTTGTAGACATTCACTACACTCCTTGTAGGAATTCTCAGAAACAATTGAAACTCATTCTTCTTCTCTCTCAGACTTCATACATTCAACATGAAATCATACACACAACACAACATTGAGATAAATGCATAACAGAGAAACAAATCAACTGTAAACATACCATTCAACAAATGTAAACAGTAACCATCATAACACCATGAAAGTTGAGTCAAACCTTCATATATTAACTCAAGTGCTCTTGTACATGGGTTCTTCTCTACAACTCTCCAGCTTATCAAATCTAAATGATCATAATAATACAATGATATAAGGGTGAGGGTGTCTATATCCGTTTTCCCTCCTACACTTCTAAACTGTCTAATCTAACATTCATATCTACCTACTTTACATTAACAGACTTAAATGCCTATTACATATGGAAGATGAGAGTAATTTCTCCATATCTATTCATATCTCTAAGACATAAATGTAAGTACGCTCCTTGCTATTACATTAATGATTTAGTTTTCAAAATTCAAAATGTTTTCATAAAAATGTGCCCCTTTTTTCATCTCCACGTCCAGCTGCTCCTTTGGCTAGGCACGCGCTTTGTCTTTGTACGATGCTCCTGCATCAATGAGACTAATCCATAACTAATTGGATCACTAATGTATCTGGTTAACACCAGACTTTATTCATGCCATGTAGTGAATGTGCATAGTCATTTCATCAGTCAACCGAGACAGACTCACTAGACAACAACAAAACATGTATTGAGATATATACAAGGCACAATTGAATATGTCCTAATATATGCCTCTAGTATGAACTTGATTTTGGAGGATATTCCAATTCAAATTGAGCAGAAAATACAGTGAATCGAAAAAGCACATCTAGATGATGTTATATCATGAAGTTGTCCATGGTTTCATAATGTAATAGGAAAAAAAACTCTAGCCTTGAGTACCACAAGGGCAGAGTATATAGCATAAAGTGTGTGAAGCAATGTGGCTTCACAAGCTTCTGAAATATTTACATGACCATGAGATGGATCCAATGATGATAAACAAGATCTGTGAGTAAAGCTCCTTGAATACCCAGTGTTTCCTGATGGATCGAAATACGATGAAATGAAATATCCTTATATCAGAGATATGATGCAGAGGAAAATTGTACACATGCAGTACCTTCCTACACATGAGAAGATTGTAGATATCTTCACCAAATTAACTTCATGAAGAATGGATCCCTAGTTGAGATGGAGTGTCGATAAATCCAGCCAAGACAAAATTCAAAATACATCCATGTGAGACTTGGCATGATAAAGGATGCTTCCCTAGCTGAGAGGGAGTGTTTATGAATGCAACTATGTGAGAAATTCTCCATCTTACAAACCTGTGACATGTGGATCACTGTAGCTATGTGAGTCTTTATCTCAGCTTACAAACCTGAGAGAAATCCCCTAGTAAGGATATGTGATTCTTGCCCAAGACAACACTAGGAACGTAGATATGACCTCCTCCATTCAAAGAATTGAGAAGAAATCTAGATGATTATCCAGTGGGAAAGGTGATCTGTTGAGTTGGACGTGCCTTTGGCTGAGCATAAGGTGAACGTGTCAAATCCCAAAGTGTTGGGTGCATTGTCATGTGAATAGAAATTAAGATGATGTGTTATCCTCCTCTAAGTAGCATCATTGATGAGAAAACACCAAATGACTCTCCAGTGTGAGGCAGCGGGAAAGAAGATCTGTAGAGTGGACGTGCCTATGGATGAGCACATGTGAACGTGTGTAGATCTAGTTCTTTTTTGTAATGTGGTGAGCCATAGATATGACATCCCTATGGATGTGACCTTAGTAGATGAGCACTAGTGGGTGTATCAGATCCTTGGTTATATGTTTTCCAAGAGTCAAACATGCCTGTAACCCTAATTGTTATATGAAGGGTACAGGTCGGCCCCACCTTAATGTAATTAATAATAAATGTAAAAGATAATTAATATGGTTAAAATTAATTATAATAATAATAACCATTATTATTATATCATGACATAGGGACGCCGACCCTATTGAGCCAATAGACACTTTTGTTGATAGGAAAAGTCTAATATAAGTAAAAGTAAATTCCCCGTTGAGGAAACACATCTTTCTTGTGAGTTTGGAAATTTCAGCAAGTACACCTCTTTGGGAAAAATGTGCACCTCTCTTGGGCACTAGATTTCTAGGGTTTGAATCACCCTCTTGTGTGCTAGGTCTTTCTTGGTGGTGAAGGTATTTCTCTTGAAGAATATAGAAAAGGATTTGGTTGGGTTTTATTCCCTTGTTGAGAAGGGTTTCCTAGGATATTCTTGTGTTCTTGTGCATGGTGTTTCTTCTTGTGATCTTTCTTGCTGCAACATTCTTGTTTATGGTTAAGACAAATGCAAATTGAAATGAACTACATGCTTAACCTATCTTATTGAAAAATCAACAGTGATTGTGTAGCTCTCCTTAAAAGCTGAGAACTTGGCTCTACAAGTTGACCTTCTCCTATTGTGAGCCTCAACCTTGTAAGAATTAGAAAAAAAACACTTGCAAACAATCAAACGTTCAAAAACATATGCTCTGATACCAACTTGATATGAAAATGAAAAGGCTTGAGTCTCTTTAAAATTTCAAGTGTAAATTGCATGTGCTTGGGTAATAGGATCAAGTTACAAACACATAAAACTTAATGAGTTTTTACTTAATAATGAGTAGCATAAAAATACATAACAACCATCAAAGTAAACACATTAACACGGCAAAATGATAAAGGAGTTCACCCATCTCTTGGGATACATCTCCTAGTCTAGCTTCTAATGGATCATTTTCATTAATGCTCAAAGTGTCAAAATCAGTTCTTTACAATGCTCAGAATGTAAAATAGATAGCTTCAATGGCTCCAAAATGTCCAAAAACCCCTAGTTGGGCTCTTCATGCACCTAGTTTGGCCAAAAACTAAGTAGAAATCACTTCCTGGAAGTATCTCTCAATTCTTTGTTGTGTTTGCTCGCCAAAACGCACCTTTGTGTGACTAAATCATCTCATGGGTGTTTCCCATTCCAAAAACCTAGTACTATACCTGTTTCATAAATCATGGTGAATTGTCGAACAATTAGGAGGCATAAGCACCTTTCTCGATGGAGGTCCTAGTCGCATGACTTCCATGTGGCCATGTCGTAGTAATAAGTCTGAAATCATTGGAAACCCATTGGAATACTATGCATTCCTGGTGGTCATATGTCGAAGGGTGAGGTGTGACCATGGGATAACCATTGGAAGGTTCCCGCACCTGGTGGTCATGTGGAAAATTTTATGTGGTAAGGTCCAAGGGTTGAGGCTAAGTCCCGACCCTTTCTCCGCCCAAGCATACGTTATAGAAAATTCAAATACTTTTTAACATATTATATGGTTAAGTTTCAATCATGGGTGGGCTGGTAACCCGACCCCTGCCAAGTCATTTCCACTATCAGAGGTCCCAGGTTCGACCTCTGCGAAATCCAACAATTTTTTTAACCAACTAACCAATGACGGGGTTCCATGTGGCAGCCACTGGTTGGGTGACATGGAACCTTCCCATTGAACCGATGAATGACATTTGTCAGCATAGGATAGGTCCACATACAAGCCTGTGACATCACCTACCCAGTCACTCTGCCACGCAGTTGTTCATGTCACCTTACCACATGTCAGTACAATCACCCTGCCACGTGTCAGTATGGTCTGCACAGTCAGCAGTATTGATTGTATATATTGTACAATCAACAAAAATTTGGCATGTTTGGAAAAGTGGAAAGAACATGATATCTCTCGCATATGAAATTTGTTTCAACCCATTCAAGTTACGTTGGGATCGTGAGGACGAGGCCTCTGCAAGAGTTTGTTTTCAAGCAATTCCAAGCACTTTGAGTTTTGAGCATATTTTGATCCACTGGATCACTTTTTCAACCCCTTATATTTTAACATTTCTCTTACCTTTCTTACATTCTCACACCTTCCAATGGAAAGATATATGTTTGCAAGCAATGCATATTAAATTCTAATTTTTTCAGGATCTAGCTCAAGAATATTTTTAGCACATGTTTTTCCAACTCTATGTTGCAATGAGATTTGTAGGCAACGAGTAAAGTCCACCATACCTCACTATAAGGTTCTACTAGCATGATAGACCAATTGTGTGAGTGGAGATTTTGTTTTCACACCTAGGGTGGAGCACTATGTTTACATGGTTGATCTTCTTGGTCCTTGTTTCAAGATTCACTCCAATCTTCAAAATTATTATGGAGATAACCTTACCTCTCCATGGATGTGTACATTT
>JZKD02S1532753.1:80205-97340 GCA_000966675.3 Picea glauca
GATGTGAAAGTGTCATCACAATTAGTCACATGACCCTCCTCCAAGGCCCAAGAATGAAATTTTTCCTATGCTTTCACTTATGATCTTGAAGAACAAGAAGCTACTCAAAGATGTTGTTATTGATTGATGGGGTTCCATTTTGATAGATCTAGAACTTGCTAATGATGGTTGGGGCTGTATCCTTTTAGAAAAAGATGACCAACATTTGGATTCATGTTTAAACCATGTGGTTGCTTAAATGTGTTCTTGTAGAACCCTTGTTGAATTTTGGATCATACAGGAAAGACAAAGGTCATAATAGAAACAGACTCATGTAAAAGATATGCATTTATTACGATGCAATCATTTGACACAATGGGCTTAATCACCTTTTATTTCATTTGCTAGGTAGTTGTGCTACCAACCTAAATACCTCATTTAATAATATCTTTTAACCTATTTCTATCACTTTAATATTCACTTATATTGACATGAATTTTAAATTATATTGTATGTATTATTGGAGCATTATAATGCAACCATCCCTCTTAATGTTACATTTCTGTGTGACAAAAAAAAATAAAAAAAAATATAACTTCTTAAATAATGTTAGATACCTGATTCTTAGGATTATGGTACATTGTAAATATTATTTTAGGAGAGTTATGAAGAGTCACATGTGAATAGGAAGAGTCATTTGAACCTCTTGGAAGATGGAACCAAATTTCACTTTTGATGGTATTCATGTATGGCTCACTTTAATTGAATGCAATTCATGTGTGGAGTTATTCATTTCCTAGCCTATTAGTGGTATTAGAGCCCAAGTTGTTTTTGATAACTCCATGGTTTGGATCTGCTTGTTGTCTTTGAATTTCAAGCTCACATTGGCATTCTCATTCCCTTTCAATGTGTCATCCACTCTTCTGGAATCGCCATGGATTCACTCTGTAATTGATAACTCCATTTGAAGTTGGGGTTCATGCATACAACATGTTTTTATTTTAATTATGTTTTTGTTTGCATAAGATATCAATGATGGAAGCTTTGGAAGATATGTCACCATCATCTTTGACTTCATTACCTTCGTCGACCTTGGTTTTGGCTTCTGGGCACATGGGAATCACCTTATTGGCCAATATCTTATCATGTTCATTCATAAAGGGGGTTTTTTAATTGCAAAAGCTAAGGTAAATATATTGTAGGTATTAGGGGGATGCAGGGTATTATGGGGTTTTATAGGTATTGGGGGTGTTAAAAGGGGTATCTAGTAAAAATAATTTTTTTTCATCGAAAATATGTATTGGGAGGGGTGCTCAACAAAAGTATTTTGGGAGGTACTTATCAATAAATAATGAAATTAGGGGTATTATTTAATATCCCGTGAACACACCTGTTATGTCATAGGTTCACTAAGTGAAGAACCTATGCTTCTAGGTAGTCTAGGGTTCTAGGTTCCACAACACCAATAATATTATTTTCAACAAGGGGCATCATATTAGATTTTATTTTTTCCCTTGATGGGAGTCGAACCCTCGACCAGAGTGGGATCAGTCTTCTAGGTGCAACTGAACATCGCCATATGTCTCTCTCGTGGCCTCTATGATGGGATCCCGTAGATATTAAAATTTATTAAAAGTATTACAAGGAAAATCTCTCTGTCTAGGCGCAAACCACAACAGACGGAAATGACTACAAAAATAAACTCTATTCTCAAGTATGCTATATAACAAATATGCTAGCAAGACAAGATAAAAGGCCTACCTCGTCTAGACGTTTGATGAATTCCATCATTGAGCACTTGACCCAAAGAAATATACTTTCATCTAGTCCTCAAAAACCAAGAAAAGAAAGTGTATGGTGATCATATATGATGTTAGCACATTCAATAGCATAATCCATTAACATTCATAACAAATTCTCCCATGGAATAATAATTCAAATATTTTCAAGATATCAATTGGATGAGAAAATAGTATATCTATTAAGATATAATCAACATAAGTGAATAAGTTACAGACTTTCGTGTCGGCACGGTTAAGAACCGAGAAAATAAGTTCCTTCCATCTGGGCCTCCACCAAAGGCAAGCTCATGTAACAGAGACAATGGAGTTCTCACTCAATAAGGGAAGAGCTTGGGGGATGAACACTATGTTCAGACTTAAAGGATAAAGGGATGCAAACTCAATGTGAAGTGAATAATTCCTCTAGAGTAACTTTGCTCTCAAAGTTGAATTCTTTCTCCTCTTTTCCATAGCTTAGAATTGGCCCATTTATAGCCTTCAAGTGGAACTGAAGGGCCAAGTTGTTTCCAATATATCGAAGGCCAAGGATCATTGATCTCCTGTTGTGACATGGAAACCCGACACCATTTTTCATTTTTGGGCACATTTCCCTATGTATGCGGGTTGTAGTGGTGCAACTTGCGTATACGCATGTTCTATAGTAGGCAAGGTGTGTATATGTGGAAACAATGTATTTTTAGCTCCAGGATTTGCAAAAAGGGATAACAAGTCTGCATAGGGAAATGGAAAAAGGACTTATGTGCAATATTGCATGTGGTGAGGCAAATCTTGATATAACAAAGAGCATGAGCTTGACAGTTAAGGATGACCCCTCATTTCACCATAATCAAGATCACATTTTTTGAATTTGGTGAATCATTTCATGTATGAGTTCAAGAGAAAGCACACGAAAGAAATCAGTTCGAATGCCAAAGCACTTTGGACATTGAGGATGATGTAAACTTCGATTCATCTTTTCCTTATGTTCCAAATATATCATCTTTTGGCTTGGAATCAGGAATGCAGAGACTTGCATAAGGGTTTCGATGAGGATTATGCTTAGTTGGTTCCCCAATATCCCTAGCATACTCTATTTATATTGAATTAATTTCTGGTGAAAACGAATTCTCTTGTTTCAATTGTGGGTGTGGTGCTAAGTGGAAAAGAGAATTATCTAGAATGGTCAAAGAAGATTGAGGAAACCTTGATCTTCAATAATATTTGGGATGACATTTCTAATGGAGATACTGCACCTACCAAACCTACAATAGATATGGACAAATAAAGATAAGAAATAATATTCCTTGATTATTTATTTTGTAAGTGAAGAGGTGATCTATCACAGCTATTAAAAATAATTGGGGTTCTTTGAAGAAGTAGAAGAACTTGTGTGATTCGCATTCAAAGTTGGAGCTAGTTAATTGCAATTGAAGCTCTTCAATCTAGATTTGAAGGGTAATGATCCCACGCCTTTATCATCTGAAATTAATTCCATTATGCACAACATATATGTTTTCAGTGTAAATATAGACATTTTTTTCATGACCTTCATCAAGGCTCTCTACGCCACATATTCTTAGTATGTTGAATCACTTCAAGCTAGTGGCCAGTTGAAGTCCCTTTATTTTGATTCTTTGGTGGAGAAAATTGTAAAACATGAGAAGGCTTTCGAGAAGAAGATATCTCATTCTATTGGAGAGACTATGTGCCTTGCTAAAAAATGGAAGAATCAATCAAAAAGGGAAGAATCACTCACGTGATTCTTCTAGAGGAGAAGACAATAAGAGAGAAAAGTTGTCGACGGAACACACAAGTTTGGGTAAGTTAACTAAACTTTCCAGCCATGCATGGCCGAGGGTTCATCCAAATACCTAGCTTCTTCTAGCCTATAAAAGAAGGGTTAGGGGTTCCATTTGGAAGAGGAGAATAATAGTAAAAAAACTCTACCCAATTGCACATTCCCAATGTCCCAACCCTTTATCCATCCTTGTGCAAGAAGAGATATAGAGCAAAGAAGTTGGACGACAGTTGAAGAGGAGACCAAGATCAGGTTCACGGAGCGATATCCGGTCTCGACATTGTAAGTTGATTCATTAAAATTAATAAAGAAATTATTTTCTCGTCCCACTATATGAGTTCTTCATAGTTTATTGAATATATGTTTGAATCTCTAACCCATTAATCTGTACATAAAATGCATGTGTAGTTTGTTGCTTGTTTTGTATGCAGGTCAGCCTTGGGAGGAGAGCTGCTAACAAGTGATCAAGCATGAAGAAGGATCGACATCAAACATCCGAAACAAGATATGTTCATCTAACCATGTATTTGCTTAAAAGAAATGGGGATTAGGTATGGAACGACGGTGGAAAGTAGGATTCTTTCGATCTCATATGCATGCATAATATAACCCTAAATGCTAGTCCGTAGGGGAATTTCCCACCACAACATAATTGATGAATGTACTGGGGAAATATCTAGGGTTCTTGGGAATATTTTTGGGTATTTAAAAAAAAATGGTTTCCTTTCCTATTTTTGAAGTTTCCGCAAAGTCTGAGCTAACAAAGATTCTAGTCTTCCATACCAGTCATCTATGTTTCTTTGCTGGATTGTAATTTTTTTTTTTCCAAGATCCATAGAGGTACACGTAGCCTGTATAAGGTCTGAACACATGTACTTGTGCCCTACATTCTTACATCCTGCGTGTAAACGCTAGCTGAAGAAGTAACAATAGCATGTATGATTCCAGAAAATTTTTGAGGCAGTCATTCTCTTCCCTATCAGAATTAGTCATTCTTAGGGGTTTTCTGGAACTCTTTCTAGTCTTTTTTGTTTGCATTCTATAGCTTAGGTTTCACCTCAGATTGGTTTGTTCTACGAATTTTTCCTTGCATTGTTTTCTTTTTTGTTGTTAAAGAAAGTGTTTGAGCCTTCAAGAGATCATGATTCTCAGTATCAGTGGTCTCTGCCTGGTTTAGATTGTTGTATTTTATTTGTCTCAGAGTTTCATAGATACACATGGCCTGTATAAGGCCAGCATGCATGTACACACCCTCTGACTCTACATATCTCACGTGCACACGCTTGTTGTGGAACTGTCAGTAGTGTGCTTGTAGAGGACAGTTTTTGTTGAAGGTGAGGTAGTCATCCTTTCCCTTGACAAGGGTTATACCTCTCAGGTTTTTGAGTCTATGTCATAGTAGTCAGTATCTTAGGTGTGATCTTAGCCATAGCTTTCTTTTTCATTTAGAAGTTTTCATGAAAATTTTGTTTTGAAAGGTTTTTAGACAAGTGTGAGGGTCCATTTTTAAGTTACTAGTGTGTGATTTTTAAAGAGATTCTTTGTGAGTTGTTCTTAGGCTAGAAGTTTTTCTTGGTTTTGACTTGTTGATATTTTTCCTTTTTGCTTTGTGAGCATTAAAATAAAATAAAAATAAAAACTTTTATTTCTTTGATTGATTGAAAAGTGTTGTTTGGCATTAGTAACTAGGGAAAATTCTTTTCTTTCATAAGTTCTTGGCAATTTACTTAGATCATAAGTAGCTCATAGTTGAGTGAAATCCTTCTTTGAGTTTGTTGTTCAAAGATCTTAGAAAAAAAAAATTGTTGTTTAAAATTTGCATTAAGTGAAGGTTTTTGTTTCCAGCTTTTTGTTCCTTTTTTACTTTCGTCTTTCAAACATCACTTGTTTCACTTTCATACCCTTTGACATAAGACAAGCCATAAAATTAACGCTAAATCTAAAATTAATTAGACTTTTATGTTTGTAGGGTTAACCAACTAGTTCAAGATTAGGGCCTTGGATTAGGTTGGAGAAGAAACTCTTCAAGGCCATTAAAATCAAACATTGGAGTCTGATTTAGGGAGTGTCCAAGTCCAGTATCATGAAAGTTATCTGGGACCCCCCTCTAACACAAGGGATAAACACAAGGTTGCATGCGGAAAGGTAGCGGAGATAACCCCTCCAAAACTGGACCAATCGTAGTGGAGAACACATATAGAAGGCTTGTCTTGGGATTTCGTCGATTGCATTTTCCACGGAGCTTCATGGGTCTTCAATCTGTTCGAGGTCCTCAATTGTATTTCAGACCACTTTCTCTTGATACCCTTGACAAGTTTTAGGCTCGATACCCTGCTCATTGTGGTATACCCGACTTTCGACTGTACCTGCCTCGTGACTGTTCGTGCGCTAGCAACCTAGTTGCCTATATTTTTTAGGGACATACACAAGTGACTACAAGGGTATACCATGGTACCTAGGATATACATCAGGCCATGCTTTGTAGAGTATACCCAGAGGGTGCTTCTGTGTTCAAGTTGCGCTTTCACCGGTAAGTTTCTCTAGTGTTGGTTGTTGTAATTGTTCTTCCAATTAATTTAGTGTTTGCCTGTCTTATCTTATAGGTACTTTTTTAGTGTGTGTTGTTTTTGAACGAATAGAATTCCCTAGAGTGTCTTTGATATTCTCACACATTGGAGGATCAAGAGATCCATTGGACACGAAGGCTTCTTGGCATGTCGTTGGTTACACTAGAGCCACCCCTGCCACCACTAAGGCGAAAGCTAGACCAATAAGGGTATTTTGAAGCGAATGGGTCACAAGAAATTGTGCCCGACCAACATCCGGAGGAATCAACCATTTTAGACCTTGGATCGAAATATTTTGGTCTAGTTGAAACCTCCACCACTAATCTTTTGGCACCCACCATCGTACCAATTCATCCTTACGAGTGCCAAACAGTGTTGCACGCAGCAATGGAAACAAATGTTGTTACTCCTTTTGGGAATTCTTCAATTCCCACTACGGTTGTCACCACAGGAAAGTTTCCACCTCCTAACCCACCGTCACCAGTCTGAGCCACCATGGTCTCGACCGCCTCTACTTCACAAAGTGGTTCGATCCCGTCTCTGGAAATGGCCACAACCCCTTTCCAACCAAGTGCGACAGGCCCTCCATTCTCATATGGGATTCCTAGCTCAGGTACAAGTCCTGTACTTTCCTACTCCACTTCACAGACTTCAGGTCTGGGGGTAGGGAGTTCTAACGCTCCTCTTCAAGGCCACATGGGGGGCACTTCCACTCCCTTTAATTCTTTCCCTTACAGAGGAGTTCATATCCGTCCTTCATCCCCTTCGCTTGGTGGCACTCACCAACCTTCCATCGGGCCACCTGCACACCATAGTTTACTTGGAGAAGGGAGTCAATGACCACCTTTGCATAATATGTCGGTAGGTTCGACACCATTTTCTTTGTTCAGTGCATTTGGTAACAACACCTTCTCTTCTACTTCTTTCCCGACTGGGGCCAATCCCAGTTTCGGACAACCTATTCCTATGAAAGGTACTATTCTTTCATAGGGGGCACACCCAGGAACTTCTTCCACATCATGGCCTTGGAATTCTTGGCAGGGATCCATTCCCTCATTAGGAATGTCGATCTAGGGTAATTATTTTCACAATCAATGGAACCCTGAACAAAGTACTATGCCTATCCCCACAGGACCGACATGGGGCAACCCTTCCCAAAATCCTTCGAATGTAATGCATGCCCAACCATCTATGTCCTATTTTGGAAATCAATCGATGATGTCTCCTCACATGCAAAATCCATACACTGGCCATGGCCATGGTTTTTACCATAACCTAGACCAACAGCTGAACTTTTCCTGGCAACCTGGTGCCAGTCAAACTCCAGGCCCTTTTTTCCCAGGTTATCATCAACAACCCAAAATACCCTTCCTAGCAACCTTGCATTTGTCAGACTTGACAAGGTTGTTGAATGACCCTATCTGTCATGATTTGTGTTGGCCTCCTATGCCGATGAAGTTTCCTTCGGACTTCCCAAAGTTCGAGGCCAAGCCTAATGAATATCTAGGAGTTCATGTGACTACCTCCCATATTTGGTGCTCATCTAACTCGTTGAAAGATGACTCCGTACAGTTGCAATTGTTTCAACGTACTCTCATTGGTAGTGCCGCAAAATGGTACATTGAGCTAGATTTCTCAAGATACTCTTCCTTTGGTGAACTAGAAATGGCCTTCCTAAACCATTTCTAATTACCTGTGAGATACAACACTGGCACATAATTGCTGGCCAATTTCTCATAGACAAAAGCGGACCATATCTCGGATCACATCCGAGAATGGAGACACCAGAAGAGTTTAATTAAGGTACTAGTCCCACCAACATTCCTTCTTGAGTGTTTCCTTAAGTCTTTGGTCCCACAATTATCCAAGGACGTCACGACTTCATGAGTGTTTTCCGAAGAATACGCCATCATGAGAGCTCAACAGCTTGATCTCATCTATTCTCAGTCTAGTTTATTATATGAGATTTTTCCAGATGCGCCACGCTCAATACTTGATAAGACCAGACAAAGAGTTGGACCACATGCCGATGGTATTGTTGGTTCAACACAAACAAAGCCCGTTGAGCAACTAATGAATCAGTTGTAGCAATTGTCTATACAACACACAACGACCAACCAAACTATTGTTTTGGCTGCTCCCCCTACTAAAACGTCGGATGTACACACAGTGCAATCGACAAGTGCAAAGGCCACCCAACAACCTCAAGGAAAGAAAAAATAATGAAAGAAGGGTAAGGGGGATAAGAAACCCACTGATAATGATGGCAGGGGAAACACTGAGAAATGGAAGGCGAGGTATCTGTGCAACCTGTGCACGGAAGAGCACCCGAACCACCTATGTCCCCGACTTGTAGAGGCCTAGAAGTTTGTGACACAACAACAGCCTGCTATGTTAACCAATCCATTTCAACATGGACAAAATCTGACTCAAGCCTCTATAAGCGTGGAAGGGGGCAGTCAAGAATCCTCTCCACCTTCGAACAATTCCACATCCATGAATGTATATATGATGAAGGGTGATTCTTTTCTATCAACTAGAGCACATGACTATAGTAAACCAAGAACTTCTGAGAAGGGCAAAGAAGCTGAACTCCCATCTCTTCCTCTACATATTGATAAAACTTTGGGCAAAACAATGACATGCATCCCTAAAGGTGCATTCAAAAAATATTCTCATAACCCAAATGCAAGAGCCGCACAGAACTATTCTATGGTGGAAGATTTGTCTCAAACCCCTTGTGCGATGTCTGCTTTGGAGGTCCTCCAAAGTTTCCCTTTCCAGAGGAAATCTTTGTTAACCACTCTAGGATCCACCAAGACTTGTAATCAGGGTGCCATAATGCTAGATACAACCGAATTAAAACCTCATCTGCCATACCATGTAGCATTTCAGATAGTAGTGGCTCACCCCACGAAAACATTTACTCGAAATATTTTCTGCATGGTGGTTGATGAGGGCGCCTCGACATGCATTATGTTGTTGGCATGTTGGAAGGCCATTGGCCAGCCCGTTTTGTCTCCGTCACCCACTCTTCTCACTACTTTCGATGGTCATTCATTCCGACCACATGGTATCATTCCCTCTTTTTTCGTGCAATTGGGAGGGAATACCGTGTGCGTTGAGGTAGAGGTAGTTGACACGTCTCTTGACTACAATATTTGTTTAGGAAGGAGTTGGACTTATGCCATGCAATCAATGGTTGCTACATTTTTTTGGGTCTTGTTGTTTCCACACGAGGATCAGATTGTGACCATTGATCAATTGTCTTTCTCTAGATCTGACCCTTCATTGGGGGTGTCTGTGGTCTTGATGATTGATAATACTCAACCAAGTGTAGTCAATGTAGGGGTTGGTTTCTGCCCATCTTTGATGGTTACCTTCGATTACCTGCCCCCTCAAGGCGATGTCAAGTTCATATCCGACCACCATAAGGTTGAGATTTTCCAAGTTTCATCATTTTGCATGATTTACTTCACCGATCCATGGATTCTTCCTTCCCCATTGGCCACAATGCAGGGGACAGGGCATCCAGGCATGTCCATGCCCTTGTTTGTAGCTGAAGTAGCATACTTTTTAGTCCAACAAGCTTTGGCCAACCCAGATCCAACTCCTACACAAGATTTCGATCCGCTTCTCGAGCCTATTTTGGCTCAAGGTTCTCTCACTAACATCAATTCATTAGACTTAGTATTTCCCTCTGATGAAGCAGTAATTGAAGCAATGACTAGTCTAGACAAACCCTGGGATGATCTTCATCACAGATCATGCTTCCTCCCAGAGTTAAGTAGAATCAAGGCTGGAGAATTCACTTTGACTATGACTGGAGATAGGTCTTGTCCTATTAATCCCTTAGCTACACACGAGGTCTATGCTGAAGGTAATATGGAAACCATCACTGAAATGGTACCTATAAATCTCTCCAGAACCCCTGACATTGTAGACAATGTTTTCATCGAAACATACTACTCCCCTGAAGAGATACCCAACATCGACCCACAAAGTGTCGATGATGAGATAACTTTGTTGTTTTTCAAGCTCGCTTTGAGATCCGAAAGCAACATCAGGTGAGATTGCATTTATGATTTTCGATCTTGTCCGGATTAACTGAGAAAAGTAACCTCTATGGGTCTTCTTTTAAGCCCTTTTCAGACCCTCTAAACATGAAAATATTGTCGAGCAATCGTGTGGCTTGTCACGCTCGTTAAAATGAAATTTGAAGTCACGTCTGTCTGGCGGTAGTTTACCCCTTTTTCGGTCTGGACGGTCAACTGTACGAACAAAGGTATACTCTATGGAACTTCAGTTCTCTAGAAGAGTACTCTCAGGTATCATTTTAACCCTTTTTCAGGCCTGAGGGACTAAATTTACGAAAAAGGAACCCCCAGAGAGTCCATAGTTAAGCTCTTTTCAGACTCCCTAAAATTGAAAATATTGTCGAGTGACCTTATTCTTTCACACTCGTTAATATGGTCCAGAAGAAGATTCATGATGAAGTCCATAGTTAAGCTTTTTTCAGACTCCTTAAAATTGAAAAAATGGCCGAGTGATCTTGTCTTTATCACACTCGTTAAAATGGTTTTGAATAGACGTCTTTTTGGTTCTATTTTACCCCTTTTTTGAACCGATTAGACCAATTTCGAAAAAGATACCCCAATGGAGTCTCCTTTTACATTTTTCAGACTCTCTAAATATGGAAAATCACCGAGCTTACCTTCTCTGGGCTCGTTAAACTTACATCGAAGGACGTTACCATTATGTGTTTTATTAATTGCATTTGCATAACTGCGTGTTTGGCCTAATGACGGCTCCATGTTTCTCTCAACTGAACCATCTGAAGCATGCCTCATACGCAATCCCTATAGCACTTTGCCTCTATGTCTTGACACCTTGGGCCCCTGGAGGATTTTCCTGAGTGTCATTTTCTTGCATATGTCCCTTTGCCCTAAGCATCCCTGTGTTTCATGCACTTGGAACTATTATGCTTGCGACACTCGATCCTCCTTTATAAGGTAACATTATTTTATTATTTTTTTCAAAATCATTGAAAAAGACAAAAAAATCAAATATACCCCAAAAAGAGGAAGGGAAAAGTATTTTCTTTATTAGCAGCATGATGAGTCGCCCTTGGATAAAGCACATATGTTTGTTTGTTCAACAAACCCTGGGATGTAATACGACCTTAGGAAACTATTCTCGCTACATAGAGTTGTGTCCTCCTCCATTTGGTTATTCTTCCAAACATATGGAGAGTTTGTGTTGCCTCATGCCTCGTAAACTTATGTTAATACCATGTTGCTTAAGTCTCATCATTTGTCGTGCTGTTGTCCAAGGGAATTTTGTCACCAAGCCTGAGTTGGCCCCTCTGCAGTTTGTCTCTTGCCCTCATACCCATCCATACTGAATGTCCAATCAAGTCCTTGTTTGGAATCAATGAAGCCTTCAGTCTGATCATCGATATTATCTAGTCCATGATCGATGAGCCATCGAAGACCTTTGGGTAGTAAAGTCGTAAACTCATATTACACTCCTACCCAAGTTTTGAAGATTTTTTTAAGTTTTTGCTCGAGCTCTGAAGATCTCATCTCCAACCATCAAGTCGTATTAGCTTCTAGAAGATGGATACTCTATATGTATGTCTTTTTGATTTCGAGATGTTTCTCCACTGTGTATTGTTTGCGGCTACACTTTATATAGTTATTTGACATGGATCTACAGTGTATTTGATTCGTAGCCATGATTCTATTTTATCCCAAGCATGGGTATGCCCACCTCGGTGAGATATTTGTTATTTTGCAGACAACGCCTCCCGGTTCCTGGTCCCTGGGCTCACTCGTTCGACACATCAGTAAATATTGGTAATGTATTTCATCCATCAGATGCTCTTCTGACCTCACACATTAGGGGGCATCTGTTATAACCTTAATTTGCACCAGACATGCTTACCTGGCATCAGTCCATCTCAAATTCTTTTTTTCCAAAGCATTGTTGAACACTCTTCTTAAAAACCTCTTTTATAAGGGCCCACACGCCCTACTCCATTACTTCACGTGTGTACATGCTAGCTGACCCAAAACAGCTCGCATGTACCTACAAAAACAAGAAAAAAGGAAAGTTGTCGATGCAACACACAGCTTTGGGTAAGTTAACTAAACCTTCTAGCAATGCATGGCCGAGGGTTCATCCAAATACCTAGCTTCTTCTATCCTATAAAAGAAGGGTTAGGGGTCCCATTTGGAAGAGGAGAATAATAGTAACTAAACTCTACCCAATTGCACATTCCCATTGTCCCAACCCTTTATCCATCCTTGTGCAAGAAGATATACAGAGAAAAGAAGTTGGAGGACAGTTGAAGAGGAGCCCAGGATCAGGTGCGTAGAGCGGTGGTTGGTCTCGACATTGTAAGTTGATTCATTAAAATTAATAAAGAAATGATTTTCCCATCCAACTATATGATTTCTTCATAGTTTATTGAATATATGTTTGAATCTCTAACCCATTAATCTGTAGGTAAAATGCATGTATAGTTTGTTTCTTGTTTTGTATGCAGGTCAGCCTCGGGAGGAGAGCTTCTAACAAGCGATCAAGTGTGAAGAAGGATCAACATCGAATGCCCGAAACAAGGTATGTTCATCTAACCATGTATTTTCTCAAAAGAAATGGGGATTAGGTCTGGGACGACATTAGAAAGTAGGATTCTTTCGGTCTCATATGCATGCATAATATAGCCCTAAATGCTATTCCATAGGGGTATTCCCCACCACAACACTCTTGTGCAAATTCAATAGCAAGGGCATTCCATTCACATGTTGAATCATGAATTTCAGAGCCTTCCTATACATTGAAATGTGTTGATATTATTCTTGTTGATGTCCAACACATATCAAAAACCTACAAAACTCTTATGAGTACTCATGTACACTATAATCCTTATATCTAATATTTCTCACATGTCTAAAGTTATTCTTATAGACAAATTGAAATAATTTTATTTGCATCTTCATAATCATCTTGTTCCATGTCCTTATATTTTCATCTCCCTTTTGGACTTTCTCATAGTATATAAATTCCCTCCATAATGTGCCATATCATTTCAATCTTGAACCTGCAAATTATTTGAGGGTATTAAATATTCTCATACTCAAAGTAACACACCGTCTAATCCAATCAATCTACCAATGCTTCAATGCACACATTGCCATTGTAAGTAGAGACTTACACTCTCTTGTTCCATCTATTTCATAAGAATTTTATCAACTACACAAAAAGATCATTCTCTTGTCCACTTTGACCTTCAATTTCTAGTTTTGGTTCATAAACTTTTTATTTTGATTCTACATTGTGTTTCCTAGTCTCAAGTTCCTATATTATTCTTCTCAACCCCTCCATTTGTATGCCGAAAAATAATCTACCTTCTCTGTGTCATCTTTGTAGTTGCATACAAATTTGCATGAAAAATTCTAAGGTTATGATCCACATATAAAATATCTACCATAATCCTAACTTGATGTGATACCAAATGGTGAAAGGGATGTGCAATAGGTCCCTTAAACAAGTTTTCTTACAGTTGATCCTTTTGCACTCTAAAATCCAAAACATCTACATAGACAAATAATTAATAGAAAATTAATAACTCTTTGGAAAAATGTAGTAAGGAAATTCACACACAAAAATATTCAAGGACAAAAAATCTTCAAAGAACTATTCTACTCATCCTCATTAATATATTTGAGAATTTACATATATAACACCAATATGCCTAAGTCCCACCCTACTATCTTGGCATTTTTAACACTCTCTATTCTCGGTCTTGAACCTCAAACCAGTGTTCTTCCTTAAAAAGAAACATTGGCCTAACTTCTTCTTCTTGTCCTTATCTAAACACTTAGGGCCTTTACCAAATAATGTATGAATACTATCCAACTTGATATTATTCAAGGTCATCACCTTTATAGGTTACTCCACTGACATATAGTTAACATCTATCTCATTCAATTCTCACATACTTGTAACTCCCATGCTCATATCCATTGCTTCATCTTCTATGTGCACCTTTCTACACCAAACCTTTCTGCACGATAGATACTCAATGCTAAGAAGATGAAGTTATTTCTATTTCAATTTATTTGTATCTAAGGTCAATTAATATTGTTAATAAAGAAATAGAAATTGATAATAAATTTCCTTAGAAGGACAACTCTATTTAATAGATCTGAAATTATATGGAATCCTCACATCAAATCCTAATTGAAAGATATTTTGGCAATCCAATATGTATAAAATTTCCCTTGATAGGAAGGATCTTATCACTAGTACCCTCCACATGCACCTACGTCTGTAATCCCCAACAACCTAATGGAAAGAATCATACTCAAATAATTCTAAAGCCTTTATTATAAGCCAAATGATGGCTATAGGTGCCTTTTCATTAAGCTTGTTTTGAATGTTAGATTAAACAAGATTTGGAGGTTGACACTAAAAAAACTACCCGGTGCTTCTTGCTTTGTAATATATGAAAACCATTGGTTGAACCCAAGAAAATCAATTTTGTTTAGTCCCTCATCCTTTGGGGTTTGGTCCTTGGTCATTGATAGGGCCACCTTGGTATCAATTAGCCAAAATACCTTCTTTGTTGTCATGTTGAGAATCTTAAAGATATGTTTTGGTTATCTATATTTTCTAATCTACTTAGAGCCAAGTCTCCAAATTATGTTTTAGGAGCTTGGTTAGTATCCCCTTGCATCCATGTCATGGAAAGCCAATCTATTGGGTGACAAAGTACATTTGGTCAACAAATTTCAAGTATCTTGGCTACTAATCAAAAGTGAACTCTTGCCTTCTATTTGAAAGAAGAAATGAATTGTTTAATCACAATTATGAAGTTCAGTTTTTATTTTTTTACAATTATAGTCTTTTTATTTGTGTCAACCTCTATATGTAGATCATTGTGCATGCACAAAAGGCTGACCTTAATTTTTTTTTATTGTTTCTTCCAGGTCTTTTTCATTTATGGTCCATGGGAGCCCCATCCTAGTCCTCTTTGAAGGACAAATGAAATCTTTTATTTGTAATCCAAGACAATACATTTTATTAATTTAAAGATATCTACTATTTTTGAGGTTCCTAGAGAACTAATTTGGGACATAACTGTTGGCAAATATTTAACAGACAACAAATGCATGTATACTTGTCATTGATGGCAAGTACAATAGTGAATATGGCATGAGTACATAAAATATAAAATAGATGGGCATTATGAGAAGATGTTGCAGAGAAGATTTGAATAAGCTCAGAAGAGATAGTGCAGAGGATTGTTGGCAGATCATCAATGGCAAGATCAGAGTAAGCGGAAAAAACTAAGCTCGAGAGGAGAAGTAGCATTTCTGATCGTAGGATCCCATTTTACAATTCCTGATGACCATCAGATCAAGTATTGATCGCGACTGTTGATCCGAGACTCCATTTCGGAGTTTCGCGACTTGCGACTTGGAGAAGCAAGAAATATGATCATTGAAATCATGATTTAATCGCAACCGTAGATTCATCGAAATCATGGATCATTGATTTAAGCTCCATCTCAGAGCTTTGTGTATCGTGACTTGGAGTGTCAAGAACCTCCATCACAGGAATCGTGAGAAGTGAACTCACGATAAGATCTGAACCGTCAGATCAGCAAGAGTTATGGACCATTGATCTAAGCTCCATCTCGGAGCTTCACATATCGTGACTTGGAGTGATGAGAGCCTCCATCTAAGGAACAACGAGATGCAAGATCGTGAAAATATATGGACCGTTGATTCATCGAGATTTTGGACCGTCGATCAGGATCAATGAAGACCATAAGTTCACAGTGCCTTATAGCGTAGCCTGTGGTCACGTGGAGGAAGGACCTAGTGCATATAAGCTTCGCCTCAGAATTTTGGGGATCATGTCTAGGAGTGTCAAAACACGTGATCATACGAATGTCGAAATACCAAAAAGGTAAAATATCTCTATAACCAGTGGTCACCGCCTGTGGTCACGTAGAGGAGGAAGCTAGAATAGCCAAGCTCCTTTTCAGAGATCGCAACATGAAGAGTTGATCCAGATTATTTTTGGCACGAAATGAGAGCAAAGATATAATAAAGAAATGCATAGAGATATTGCAGATATTCAATAATATAACAGAAATGTATCAGAGATGAAACCATAAACAAAGATATACAGTAATACACGATTTCTATTAATCAAAGAAATGTACAGAGACTATAAAAATACAGAGTGAAAGACTCGCTAGAATGGTGGCAGCTTATCTCTGAGAAGAGATGTGACGGCTACTCGCATTCGCAAGAAGATGATTACAATGAGGCTCTAAAGGCCCTTTTAAAATAAATGGGAATGCCAAAATTCCTAGACATCCAAAAATCTAACCCTAGGAGATGAAGCACCAAAAGTCATGTGGGCCCCGTTTGGGTAAGTGAGTACATCAACTTCCCGGGGTCGTAACTTTTGCATCCGATCTCCGTTTTAGGTGTGTGATAGCTCGTTGGAAAGGTATTGTCAAGGAGATTCATTTTGGGGGCTCAATAATGCCTTTGGATATCATTAAGGACCTAGATCTTGAAAAACCGTTATTTGGACCCTCAAAATGGCCCTGGAAGTTAAAACCTGCTAAAAATAGTAAATTGCCAAAATGGCCAGAAAACTATTTTGAGCCATTTGGGAAAGGTAGGAGGCCACTGATATCCACTTGGATCAATCCTCCCTTATTAGGAAGCAATGGTATCCATTGCGTTGAGTTCCCGGGGGAGAGGGAAAAGCATTTGTTGAATCTGCATCTTGGTGAGCTGCTTGTCTTGCTAGAGAAGTCGCGCTGCTTAGTTTGTGGAAATCTGTCACAAACCTGTGGCTGGAACGTTTGGACCTTTTTAACCATTCTGGCTATTTTAGATGACTGTGTTCAGAAGGAATCTTCGTGCTTTACTGTAACCTTGTCGTCCTACTTCTGTTGGATAGAAGGTGCTTGGGCTG
>JZKD02S1532753.1:98715-116751 GCA_000966675.3 Picea glauca
TCCAAAAACCTAACCCTAGGAGATGAAGCGCCAAAATTCATGTGGGCCCCGTTTGGGTAAGTGAGTACATCAACTTCCCGGGGTCGTAACTTTTGCATCCGATCTCCGTTTTAGGAGTTTGATAGCTCGTTGGAAAGGTATTGTTGAGGAGATTCATTTTGGGGGATCAATAATTCCTTCAGCTATCATTGAGAACCTCGATCTCAAAAAACATTCATTTGGACCCTCAAAATGGCCTCGGAAGTTAAAACCTGCTAAAAATAGTAAATTGCCAAAATGGCCAGAAAACTATTTTGAGCCATTTGGCCAAGGTAGGTGGCCACCAATATCCACCTGGATCAAGATTTAGGATGCTTCATTGCAGAATCTCTAAATTGTGAAAGTGGGAAACGCATAAATCACAGCTAATCCAATGGTGCAGATGAAACTGAAGTAGATCGGAGGGCTACTGTTGCACATCACAGTGTAACTGCCAAAACCACTGATGGTGTCTACCAGAGTACTCGAAGACACTTCGGGGTGATTGACAGAGGATATGAAGAGTCTCTAGGAATCTTCAAGAGGGACAAAGATGCTGATGGAGGTGATGGACAACTGGTTGAGCATTGAATCTTGTAAATGGAACAGAGAAGGTGAGGTTGACTGTCATAGAGAAGACGAAGAGTCTCAAATACCAGAGAGGATGAGGAATATCAAAATAACATACAGTGATGCTGAATGAATGGAAAAACGACCAGAGAAGCTCAAGAGTCACGATGATGATTAGACAGAGAACTCGAGTTGTGGAGTATATCAGCACGGTGTGAGTATGCAGAGGGATTGCGCGCATTGCATGCACATGGTGCACAAAAGATATAAATACACAGTATAGAGAAGAGATGGGGTTATTGTTGTTGTTGGGATTGTTGTGGATGTTGTTGAAGGTGATTCATGCATGAAGAAGGATCAGAGTGTAGCAGCTAAAAAGAACAGAAGAAGAACTGTGTAGCGAATGGACATGGCGCATAGAGCACAAAAGAAGAAGAACATAATGGGAAGAAGATGCATGCTGGAAGACAGCGAGGACGTCTGAGTAGCAAAATCTTGTAGAACAGTGATGAGACTGGTAAGCTGTGATTGAACACTATATCACTGTAATAGGTTTCAATATTTCATATTCATAAACCTAGGAGGTTGGGAGGTGCTAGGGAGGACTGGTGTCCTCAGAGGTTCAAGTGGGGGATTGAACACAGGGATTTGGTGCTTCCTTCTAGTTGGTCCTAGTGAAACCAGGGAGTTGGTGCTTCCTTCTAGTTGGTGCTAGAGAAACCAGGGAGTTGGTGCTTCCTTCTAGTGGGTGCTCGAGAAAAATAGAGAGTTGGTTCTCTCAACAAGTTGCAGCTTGCAAAACAAAGGTTGTAGCCTCACAATGAGTTGGTGCTAAAATGTATGATAATGTAAAGAATGTAATAATACTTATCATATAAAGAAGAAGAGGTTTTTACCCTGTATGGGTTTCCTTGGGAAATATATGTCTCTGTATTTCTCATACATGTGACTGTTGTTGAATGTGCCATTTTTCATTTCCCTGCATTATTGTGATCATCATTGAGTGCCTTGTAAATATTTTAAAAGAAGCATAATTGTTTAAGCACGGTGACAACTGAGTCACCCCTCCCTCTCAGTTGTCCAACAATAAAATTATTGGTATCTCAAGAATTTGTATCTAATTATGAGATTTTAAAATATATGTCTATCAAAATATTATTCATGTTTAATGAAATGATCATTTAAATTTCTCTGGCATATGTGATCCATACTTTCTTTTCCCTTTCACTGAATATTGTGTTCTACATTAATTAATGTTGCATGGAAATGTTGTCTTATTTTATTGCATACTCTTTTGGTTTATAATATTGTAACATATTGTTAATATTTTCTTTCTATAAGACACCTGGTCCTTTCTCAGACATTCTTTGCATGTGAATATTTATTTCAAGAACAAGTCTGGTCCTTTCTCGGGCATTTTATTTGTTCTTGTATGTTATTTGAAATACAGGAGTACCACCTCTTTAAAAATGTAGAGGGATTTATCCTCGTGAGGTTGAATTAAAGATCGTAAAAAAATCTTCTTTATCAACAAGGGGTTACAATTGGAAGCATACAAATACCTAGGATGAAAATGTGTAACACCCTGTTTCCCCCAATTTGTAAATATAACTATATTGGTCAAGAGACTATGGAAAAATTAATATGTGTGAATGTTTGATTTGATGGACCTTTGTATAAAATGTCAATAAGTGTAAATTTTTTTATTTACTAGAAAATGGATAAGTGTTGCATGATTGCTAAAAGGGGGGGTGTGCTAAGAGAGGCCACAAATGTTATGAAAAAGATGGTGAAGGGGACTAGGAATGGTTGCGTTAACCCCAACCAGACCAATACTTTGTTGGATTTAATTGCTCAAGATTAGAACAACCCTCTGACCTAGGAATGAATTACAGTCAGGATGGTAGGTGGGAAGACCTCATCAAGAGTTAATGAGGGGATGGGGAAGGACGCCCATATGTAAGGCTTCCATACCTAACCACAGACTGAGAATTCAGGATACACACAATCTTGTTGAGGAAGGAAAGAAAGGAAGGCATGGTGGGAAGATTAAAACCTACGAAGATAGCAGAGAAGGGAGACTAAGCTCAGTTTCAAGGAAGAAATGAAAAAGGAGCATGTTCCAATCACAGGAGAAGGAGAGTAACCATCGTCCCTATCTATTATCGAGTCGGGAGAAGGAGAGTAACCTTCATCCCTATATATTACCGAGTCAGGAGAAGGAGAGTAACCTTCCTCCCTATATATTACTAAGTCAGGAGAAGGAGAAGGAGAGTAACCTTTGTCCCTAACTTTCACTGAGACGGAAGAAAATATTTAATCTCAAAGCATCATGGCCTAGCTCATGGGTGTCCAGTGGTAAATCCGTTAGGAGTGACTGAGCCTATGGTTGGGTGGAAACGAGAACCCCTTTCAGTAGTTGCATCACGTATTATGGTTTTGATAAGTGCTTTCATGCTTTGTTCTTTGAAATGGAATGATGAATGAATTCATGTATGTATACATTTAAGATTGGCCTCTATATTGACTAATCGAGTGATGTGTATGTATTTATCTCCTTGAGGACTTATGCTTCTACTTGATTTTCCATATGCTCCAGTTTAACCCTCAAAGGTGCTTTCCCCAGGGAGTTACCTCACAGTTCCAGAGTCAGAGCAAGCCTCTTGGCATTGCTATCATCTCAGTAATTCCACAAGATTACCCCGCCCTGTTTCAAAACTTAAAGTTCTGTGAGATGGGAAGGAGCTTCTTTCAAACTAGTAGCCTAAGAGACCTTAGGCTCACGCCCACAACCTTAACCAAATCTCTGCTAAGAGTAGAGATTATAGCCCAATATTCATCATAGGGTCCATATGACCAGGTTCTAGGAACCCTACGCTAAGTCCAAAAGGAGATAAATCTTGATGACTTCGGAGCTTGGGAGCTCGAAGCCCCGGGATGTCAAAATTCATAACTTTAAAAAATACCTGAATGTCGGAGTCGTGAAAGGTTGTGAGTCATTGATTTGGGTAGTCCTTTGGGGCCCCTTCTTGATTTTTCGATAGTCTAGTGGAATTTTTCGTGTATGGTGCTTCGACAAAGTTCCACTTTGGGAGATTGGAGATGTTATAGCATCAAAATCCCTGAACGTCGAATTTACGAAGTGAAGGAGAGACGTATATTTTGGGGAGATCATTAGGAGCCCTACCTACCATCCAATATTTCAGGAGAAGGGAGCCACACATGGTACTTTGGATAATTCCAACTTTGGGAAAATGGAGTGGAAGTGAAGCCAAAACCCCCGAAGGTCAGATCCACAAAGTGACTAGGATAGTTGATCTGGGTATCCTTTGAGTTCTCTCCTAATCTTCGAATCTATGACTAAGTCAGCCTGGCATTGACCACTTCAGGAGGATGGGGTCATTGTAACATAAAAATCCATGAAGGTTGAAACAACGAAGTGATGGGAACTGTTGATTTGCGGGAATGTTAGATCCCTCCCTAATCGTTGGATCTACCCCATGGTCAATTCGACGTTGACTATTTTGGGAGAAAGGGTCTATAGCTTGAAACTCTCGAATGTTGAAGCCTGAAGTGACAAGAGCTGCCAATTTGAGGACACTTTGGGACTCTTCCTAACTGTCAAATATAGGTTGTGGTCAACCCGACGCTAACCAAATTTGAGAGAAAGGAGGAGTTTTCATCACAAAACTCTCGAATTTCAAAGCCTGAAGTGACAAGAGTCGTTGATTTGAAGATGCTTTGAGACTCTTCCTAACTGTCAGATCTAGGCTATGGTCATCCTGAAATTGACCAACTTCGAGATAAAGGAGGAGTTTTCATCGCAAAAGTCTCGAACGCCAAATCCCCGAAGTGACAAGAGCCGCAGAGCTTTGGGTCTACATGACCAGATCTCGACCATGAGATCTGAGGGATATTAGAAGGATGTCAGTCCAGAGTGACGTGGCATAGTGATGTCACCTAGGGTGATGTGGACCCATGATAGATGTGCCATGTGTCACCTGGATTCATGAATATCAAATATCCTATATACCTACTAGAACATGACACATGTCACCCCCGATGAGGGCACGTGTCACCCCTAGCCCTTCCATGTGTCAGATCGTGGTATGTGTCTGCCTAACCAAAGGGGTTGGTGAAGTGATGGAGACTCCAGGAGTTTGAGACTTTGGGACTTCGAGAGTCCAAGACTTTGGGACTTTAGAGGGTTTCGAATGTAGTATGGTAGAGAGACCGAAAGGACCGAAGGTTAGAGCCACGTGGCAAGCTTACGTGACTTCAGAAGTTTGAAAATTAAGGTGGTCTTGCGAGTAGATAGAAAAGAGGTGCGAAGCGTCGAATTCCTCCATAGATGATATATGAGAAAGAGATTACGTCCAGTCATCGGATCAAATAGTGGATGGTCTTCCACCATGGAGGAAGGAACTTAGAAATAGCACGTGTGAGGTGGATCCACATGGCCTGTTGATGTATAAATATGCTCAATATATTACACTCATTTATATGTCAATCCGGGATTCATAATTGAAAGAGTTGTTATACTATATGTGTCAAGAACAGGTAACCTACCTATGTCTGTTGTATCTATCTCAAGTAGGAAATAATTAATAACATAACACTCTGTTTTTAGAATTTTTGAATGCTTCACACAACTTTAAAATCAAAAGATAAAACTAATAAGAAAACTTCTCAAGAAAACACTCAATTAAAAGGCTCTTTCTTAGGTGACAAGTCTGTTCATTCCAGGTTTATGAAATGGAGAGATGAACTTAATATCTTATTCCCTGTAGAAATTGAAAACAGTAATCAACAATCCACTTTAGTCACTCTTAGACAAAAATAAATCATAACTCTATTCTATTCAATCAAACCTTCTTTAGTACAAGAAACAACCAACATGATTGAGAGACTTCATTATATGGAACATGAAGGTAAGAGATGAAGTCCTATGGTTCCTGTACCTAATAAGAACACCACAGTTACAAACTCAAAATAATAACATCCGCGTTCTTAACAATCCCACACATCAGACTCTTATCAATTAAATGTTAACCTATATAAGTGGAAAGGAAACTATCTACTCTGTCCAATGTCTAATTAGTCACACTGATTCAGAAGAAAGTGATTCTATACTGAACTTAAAATGTATTTGAAATCATTTACAACACACAACAGTTAAATTCTCACACTGACACAATCGCACAAAACATGTACAAGGACGTTCACCTTGGTTGGGGTGGTGGGCCCTTTCCAAACCAACAAGGTACCTCTAAAAAGATCACAGACTAAAAATTTCTAATCATTCTCATGAATTGCACAACAAATCATTTGTATTCCTTCAATTTGTAGATTGAATCAATAGTTCATCATTTCATACATTATGGCAATATGTATCATTATGTTCTTGCTACTTCCTTCATTACATCATTATATATTTTATAGTGCCTATACATCATCCCTTACAAAGAAGGTGAGTCATTGCTATCAATATCTAAAGATAATTATCAAATAGTTTTAATATTACAATTGGAAATTCATATCGAATCTCTAGGGATGGACATCATCCTCTTGAAACGAATTGCATGAGTGATGAAGTCTATCTTGATCTCAAACTACTTCAAGACACTTTGATCCAACTGACTTTTTGGAATATCCATTAGCATACTCGTTCAACATGTGAATCCTGTAAATAGGGATTTTTTACCGAATGAACACAATTGCAACCATGAGTACCGAATTAGGTGCAAAGGCAGTACCAGAATAGGCGCAAGCCTGGTACTAGATGCAGTGATGAGTGTTCTAGCACCAGATGCAATGTTGAGTTGTTCTAGTACTAGATGCAATGTTGAGTTGTGCTAGTATCGGATGCAATGTTGTGCAAGTACCAGAATAAACATTGAGTGGGTAGTACCATAATAGGTGGAACCTCGGTACTGGAATAGGTGGAGCATTAGTACCGAAATAGAAAGGGTATCGGATCCAATGGAGTACAGGATCACACTATAGTTGCAGTACCGGATTAGTGAGGTACAAAATCAAGTTGCTTAAGAGTCAAACTGATTAGGATCATACATAATCAATCATTTAATCGAATTAACTTAAGAAAACTAAACAAATCATGCCTTAATCATAAGTTACCTCACTATACATATGGACAAGGTCATCATGTTTATTTGTGGAGGAAACAATCAATTATATACACATAGCATGGGTAAAATAGGCCTAGATAGAGGGTAATATAGGACATTAGAAGTGTCAAAATGGAGACTCAACATTTCCCCCATGCTAAAGTCATTGCATGTCCTCATGCAACAACATCGAAACTGATACTCAATTTTTTTTTCAAAATTGAACAATTCCCCATCATTTCTCTGGTTGTAGGATGTTAAGACCAAAAATTCTCTCCTCGGTTCCTTCTTAATCACTCTGGTGTATTGGATCAAGCATAAGACTTTGTTGAGTTTAGCATAGACCTCTTCTTGTGCATCATGTAACCTTAAATTATATTCTTTCAATTGTGCATTCTCTTCCTTAATGTGCCTATCCGATACTTGGTGCTCTACAACTTATTGTTTCAGCTTCCCAATATTCGCTATCAATTTTTGTTTGCTCAGAGATTTGTCAGGATCAGATGTGGTTATTTTCTCAATCACCTCCTCTCGGGATTCCTTTTCCTTTCTCAGACTCCCCAAGGTTCATGTCACCAACCCCTCAGTCTCACTAATCGTAGCTCCATTGCCACTTTCTTTCTCTAGAGAATTCAAAATATCAATGGGCTATCTTTGAACAGAAGGAACATGTGGAACTGTTGTCTTCTTGGCCATGCTTTTGGTGGTCCTTTGTATAGGAAGTGAGACTTCCTTAGATTTTCTAATAGGGGTGGAAGTCTCCTCAAATAACTTCCTCTTCTTCATCTTAATAGCATTTATAGGCCTAGACACTTGTTTCTCTTGTGTCGATTTGATTTTTATCTTGGAGGACCAAAGTGGGGGTTATGGAGTCTACCCTTTCTAATCATTCTCTATTTCTACTCTAGAAGATTGAGGTGTAGGCTTTGAAATTTGTTTCTTCTGAGCCTTCCTCGTTTTGACTTTCCCTTTGCTTCCACTTTTCATCTTAGGAGTTCCTTCTAACTCACTAACTAGTTATTGAGGAGACACAATAACTTCTTCAGAGGTCTTTTCCAACTCCTTAACCAATTCTTAAGGGAGCTCAAGAGCTGCCTCAGGGACATCATGTGAAACTTCCTGTTGATCTGTCTCCTTCCTCTTTCACTTCTTACTTTGTGGCAGTTGATATTTAGAACTTGAGGTTGGACTAGGTACTTTAGACTGGGAAGGCTTCTCCTTCTTAGATGTGGTGGGCCCTTCTAGGATTCGTTCTACTGACACAACCTCCTTTTGACCCTTTTTCTTTCTCTAAATGTTTAGGTCATGGGTCTTTTCCAATTTTCTATATGGATCTGGTGATAACTCAATGGTTTATTTAGAAGCACTATCTAATTTCTCACCTAGCTCAGAGTCCTTCCTCTTCCGTCTTTTAGCTTTTGGAATCAACGTTGGACTTATTTTTTGAGATTGGGATGTTTTATTCTTTCTGGATGTAGTAGGGTCCCTTACAATATAATTTTCTTTCTCCAATCCCTCAATAGGCTAGGATGATTTGGGTGTAATAGTGGCTTCTTAACCCCCTAATTTCTTCCCTTTGTCTTTGTTTTCCTTTCTTCTCGACCCCTCACTGTGTATTTTTGCTTCCTGTTCCTCTACAGATTTGGACATTCATTACTGAGCAAACTTTTGTTGGAGTAGTTTCTTCCAACTACTACCTTGTGTCCTCAAGGCATGGACAACCAAAATTTTCATTAGGCCATAGTGATGGAGGCTAGTTTGAAGTTTCTTGGAAGATGATTTCACTCCTCTCACCATTTTATTTAAACTCATCCATAGGAAGTGAGGAAAATCAATTTCCCTCCTTCAAAATGTGATAAAATTTTCAAATGGTATAGGAAGGTTATGACATACCTCCCTTTGCAGGTGAGAAATATTTGCAAACTAATGAGCATCGTCCAATATTATTCTTTGATGCAGCTTCGAGGAATTCCCTTATTCCAATCAGGGTCTTGATGTTTTGGCCTGAGAAATTTTTGACAAAGATTCCTATCAACAATCACCCCCGTGAAGTATTTATCTCCAGAAGAAGGGAGGCTTGTAGCTTTTTATATAGTGGCCTCCGATATCGTTAACTTCATATCTGCAAACTGAACACTTTCTCCATCATATGTCTACACAAAAGAAAGAGAGACCCCTTCATGATAGCCTTTAAACTTCTCCAAAAATGGGACCCAACCGACCTGTTAAAATATTTCCCTACAAGCTTGATATTATGTTGTTTCCCTATATAATTGGAACAGGAGCTCATTCTTGTCAAACCCCATGCTAGCTTAAAACAATTCTTAAGGAATATGAGGCACAAAAAGAGGATCGATGGTTGAGTACCGGATCAACGCAAATCTTGATGGAGTACTAGATCAACGCAAGCCATGATGGAGTACCGGAAGAGGATAAGTATGAAAAAGATACAAAGGCATGGGATTGCAGTGTGAATGCAAGTGGTGTGACAATAGAAATGGTAAATAACACTCATGTGGATGGAAAATCCATCCAGAGGAGCTTTTATAAATTGAGATTTGGTTTACAATGGTCACATCCAGGGTAACGATGACAAGGTAACATAGGTTGAATTCATGAATAACTTATAGACTCGTATGAGATTTGGTGTTAGACCATATTCACAGGAGTGTTGGATAGTGATGACAAGAGATGTGGTCATTATGACCGGAACTCATGAGTATGAAATCGACTAACTTCACCAAAATCATGGTTTGACATGCATAAAGATGTGGCTCAAGTCATTCGTATGGAACGATATTGAATCATGGGATTATGGTGCTTCTCTACTAGATAAGTGGAAGGCATAAAATTGATCATGTAAGAGACACAATAACCTTGTACTCTCAACATTTTAGGTATATAGGAATGTTTTCTTCATAAGGAAATGTAGACAAGGAGTTGCAGAAGTTCGTGGTAGGCAGTGTGTCATAATTTGAGAGTAACCATATCTTTAATACATAATTAGTCTAATTTCTTAATAAGATGAAAAAATGTTGAGTTTATATGTCCTAGTACTTGAAACACTTAAATCGATCAACAAAACTTGAATATAGGATAAGGGATACCAACACCTTATTACCAGTACAAGATCACCTTAGTACCAGATGAACACAGAGTTTTTCTTAGCACTAGATGGACGTAGGGTTGTGATCAGTACCAGAATAGCGTAGACCTTCTCCTTTGGTACTAAATGAGCACAGAGGTGATGATCAGTACCATATGAATACAAAGTTTTTCATAGTGTCGGATGGATGAATGTTTTCCCCCAGTACTGGATGAGCACAAACTTCCTTCCATAGTATCGAATGAATGCAGATATGTGGTCCAGTACTGGATGAGCATAGTGATGTGGTCTAGTACCAGATGAGCATAGACTTACTCCCATAGTACCTAATAAACAAAAAGGTGTGGTCCAGTATTGAATGAATGTAGATATGTGGTCCAGTACTGGATGAGCACAGAGGAAAACATTTTATTCTGGTACTTGAGGAGAATTTGACATAATACCTAGTGGTAGTTCTTTGTAGACTGAAACTTTTGAAGGTTTCACTTTGTAGAAGTAGTTGGTTTTTTATGGTGTTCTGGAAGAGGACTTGTGATATGATTCAACTGAAAAACCATGTAGGTGAAACAAATACCAACACTATATGCAGGAAATTTGATTTTGTATCAGAATAAGGAAAAATAATTTGGTGACTGGGCTCCAAGCTCTGTGAAAAGAAGGTACTCTGTAGTTAGATGACCACATGTTGAGATTTAGAGCCCTCTTCTTTTGGAACCAGGATGATCATTTCTCTTGCTGGCACTTCCTTCTTATTACAAAAATAATAATCCTAACTACTACTTTTCTGTGGATTTTTTTCGAGCCCAGATTAGTTAAAGTCCGTCAGTGTTTTCAATTTTAAAGAGTCTGAGAAAATTAAAGAAAACTCTATATACTATCCCGCAGATTTTTCTCGAGCCCGGGCTAGTTCCTGCTCGTCAATATTTTCAATTTTTAGGAGTCTGAAAAACTTAAAGAAAACTCCATATACTGTCCTGTGGATTTTTCTCGATCCCAGACCAATTCCTTCTTGTCGGTATTTTCAATTTTTAGGAGTCTGAAAAACTTAAATAAAACTCCATCTGGTAGATGTCCTCCTTATTCATTTATCTACATGAGAACACAACCAACTATTTTTTTTGTTCGTTACATAAAAAAAAAAAAGTTCTATCTAGTGACACACCTATTTACAAATATGTACACAACCAAATTAATTCACGCAATCAAACTTACTATGGTGGGTCAACGGGAGGAGAAACCCCCTTTCTTACCAGTTTCATTTAGGAATTTTGAAGAACATGTTTGAAAAAATCCTCTTTGGATAGAGGCTTATGATAAACCTTCAATCGATGCCCATTTACGACAAAGGGAGTCTGATTCTCATCAATAGTATTTATCTTTACTGAACCATTATCATAAACTGTATCAACTTCATAGGGTCCCAACCATCTAGTAGACAATTTACCTTTAAAATTTGTGAACCTACTATCATACAGGAGGGCCCAATCACCTCACTGAAAAGACCTTTTTTTTATGTACTTTTCATGCCATTTAGTCCATTGTTCTTGTATAAGGGTGGTCCTTTGAAGAGCATATTGTATGATCTCATCAAGCTCATTCAATTGTAATGGACTTTGTTTTTGAGCCTCATGCAGATCCATCCCTAATTGCATGGCAGTCCTGAATGTTTTTACTTGAAATTATATGGGAAGTAGCACATGCTTCCCATACACCGAATCATAAGGTGTATGTCCTATTGTGTTTCTCCAAGATGTATTATAGGCCCATAAGTCCTCAAGAAACCTATCAACCTAGTCTTTGTGATGCAATTGAACAGTCTTGGTAAGAATAGCCTCTATCACCTTGTTAGTTGATTCCACCTGCCCATTTGCTTGAGGGTGATAAGGAGAAGATTTTCTATGTTTGATTTTGTACTGTTCAGTAAGAGATTTGAACAAATTGGAGGTGAATTGGGTTCCTTGGTTAGTGACTATTTCTCAAGGTACACAAAAACGAGTAAATATTTCTTCAAAGAGAAAGTCTACAACATATTGTTCATTAGCAAATTATAAAGCTTTATCTTCCACCCATTAGTCACATAATCTGTGCATACCAAGATGTACTTCTTCCTTATAGACATAGGGTTAATGGGTCCTACAAAATCCAAAGCCCATTTTTCAAAAGGATCAATTACTACCTAAGCTTGGAGTGGCATCTCATCGACTGCAACAGGTTTTCCCATCCTTTGGCAATCATCACAGCTGGCCACATACTTCTTTGCATATTTTAAAATAGTTGGCCAATAGTAGTCGGACTGTAAAATCTTGTATGATCTCCTTTTATCAAAAAACTTGCCTCCACATTGACCATCATGACAGGCTTTGAAAATATCCTACATCTCATCCTCCTGAACACACCTTCTGATCACCAAATCAGGTCCAGTTCGGTATAAGAAATCATCATGCCACATGTAATTGGCACTTAGCTAGACAATTCTTTGTTTCTCTCAGGAGGACATATTTTGGGGTATCTTTACTGTTACAAGATAGTTGGCTACATATGCATACCAAGGAATGTAAGTAGAAATAGAAAATGGATTCTCATCTGGAAAATCATCATCTAATGGAGTATTATCACCTGCATGAATGAGTCTAGACAAGAAATAAGCAACTAAATTATCTTTTCAAGGCCTATGAATGATGGTGATATTGAATTCTTGTAGTAATAATAGCCATCTAGTCACTCTAGCATTTGTAACTAGATTGTTCATTAAAAATATGATGGTTGAATGGTTGGTATGTACAAAGACTTCATACCTTGTTATATAGTGTCTAAACTTGTTAATGGCATGTACTACTGACAAAAAATATTTTTCCATGACAGTTTAATTTACTTCAGTCGGTGAAATATTCTTGCTGACAAAGTATATAGCATAGGGAATATAGCCTTCCCTTTTTCCTAAGACATCCCCCAAAGAAGTATCTCAGGAATCTGTGCAAATATGAAAAGGAAGAGACCAGTTTGGTCCTCTCAAAACAGGGGAACTTGACAACTTTGTTTTCAAATTTTCAAAGGATATTTGACATTGTTCATTCCAACAAAATTCAGCCTCTTTTGTTAATAGTTTGAACAGTGGGGCAGGTAGATTCGTAAAATTTTGAATGAACCTCCTATAGTAACCATCATGCCCTAAAAAAATTATGACTTCTTTCTATGAGCTAGGGATTTTGATTTGGGAAATAATGTCAATCTTGGCAGGTTCAATTCTTATTCCAGTACCAGAGATGTGGTGACCTAGAACAATTCCCTCAGTGAGCATCATTCTAGACTTTTCATGACCGAGGGAAAGGTTGGTTTCTTTACACCTAACCAATACTTTCTGAAAATTGTCCAATGGATGTTGGAAATCATCCCCATACACTGTGAAATCATCCATGTATGCTTCTACAAAATCATGGGTCAAATCAAAGAAAATGGCCAAGACAACCCTTTGAAAGGTAGCAAGGGCATTACACAAACCAAAAGGAAGAACCCTATAGGCATAGGTCCCCCATCGGTATGTAAATGTGATTTTTTCCTAGTCTTCTAATGAAATTTGTGTTTGATTGTAACCACTAAACCCATTCAAGAAATAAAAATACCTCTTCCTAGACAAAGTGTCCAATACCCGGTCTATGAAAGGAAAAAAAAAGTAATATTTGTAGGTATCCTTGTTCCATTCTCGAAATTCCACACAAATCCTCCATTTACCATTTTTCTTAGGGACAATAACTAATGTGGAGAACCACTTGCTATCTGATATAGGGTAGATGAAATTGGATTGCAGGAGTTTCTAGAGTTGTTCTTTCACTATGTCTTTCAAGTCTAGATTTATTCTTCTTTGGGGTTGCCTAACAGGTCTGATTTGATCATTAGTGTAAATACAATGCATACAAGTGTTTGGGTGGATCTCTTTCATGTCATAGTAATCCCATGCAAAAGAACTATATTTCCCTTGAATCATCTGTATCAACTTTTGTTGTTGATATGTTTCTAAGCTAGCATTTATATACAAAGATTTTCCAGGACTCATTTCAACAGTCTGAACAACTGATTCTTTTCCTTCATCTATTTGTGAAATGGTGGCTACTGTACAGGTGTAGGTTGTGCCAAATTTGTTTGAATTCTAGGTCACTTAACCCACTTCTAGGTCACTTAACCTATTTTAGGCCACTTAACCTATTTTAGGTCACTTAACATATTTCTAGGCCACTTAACCCATTTCTAGGTCACTTAACCTATTTTCCTCATTTATAGGGTTAACCACTTTCCATAATTAGAAATTTTTCCATTTCTTTATCATTTAAATATTCCTCCTTGACTTTGTCACTTTTCTTTACCATTTAAATAATAATTTCTTCTTTGCAAGATTCTTTGACTTCTTTGACCTTTTGGGGCTTCAAGCCTACATATGAGGGTCCTCCAACTTCATAAATCCATAACTCTCAAACCATGAGGAGTTATGTGACATTCCACATACCACCGGAATCGGCATGACAAGAACTATCCATATAGGATAATTCCATTGACAAATTTACTAATATTCATCTCATTATTCCACATATAAGCATGGTTTCTCCAACCATACTTCTAAGATAACTCAATCGTAAAGCGTCTTCCTGTGAGGGATTTCACCATAAGGGGACCACTTTGGAGTTAATCCATTTGTACACCTTATAAAGCATGATAAGAAAATAAAGATTCATGTTTACATCAATCCAACGATGCATCATATTCCAAAGAAACCACATTGATCCATCTTCATTTATGCATCATGTATCAATGACAACTCATTGATCCATCTTCATCAATATACTTTGATAAGACATGCATATATCAAACCTTTAAACTTTTACATCCTTCAATCATCCTTTGGCATCAATCAATACTTTGACATCAATCAATCAAACATCCTTTGGCATCAATCAATCACTTGGCTTCAATTAATTAAACCTTTGTCATCAATGACAACATGATCCAACGATCTCCCCCTTTGGTATTGATGGCAATACCAACATTGATGTCAACACCAATAATTGATGTCAACATGTAGACAAGGCATTCTCTACATCAATAGTCATCAATCACATAAATGTGACTATATCTCCCCATCAATAATCGTCAATCACATCAATGTGACTATCTCTCCCCCTTTGACATCAATGGAAAAGGGTCATTCTCCCCTTGGGGTTGCTCCCCCTACTTGAACTCTCCTTGGGGATGCTCCCCCTACCTAAATTCCTTTGATCTTCCTTTGAATAATCTATCCCTTTTTTAAACAAGGGATATCACTCTGATATTGCTCATTCTCCCCCTATGGCCATCGCTCCCCCTGGAATTATGCTTATGTGCTCTTCCTTCAAATATATGGCCATTTTACCAAGTATGCATCTGATAAATATCTCTTCCTAGAATCATGGGAATATGAATGAATCCCCTTATGGGTATGCCTCCCCTATATTCTCTATAAGATGAACAATATGATACCACATGACGATCCATGGACATATCCATGCATCAAACTCATGCCATACCAAACATCATGAAGCAAAAGATATGTAAATACATCATGTACCAAAACATGTTCCAATAGTATACCAATCATATGCCTTCATCAACATGCCAACAATGTGGATCTACCAATATGCCAACCATGTGCATCTACCAACATGCCAAACAAGTGTCATATCACTCATGATATGTCTCCAAAATGAACTAAGTGCCATAGTCATGTATCTCAATCAATCAAGTGCCTCAACTACATCATCCCATATGTCATGTACCAAAGTATATGCTAATCAAGCGATACCAATGGTGTAATTTTAGCAAGTACTATCATCCAAACATATACCATATACGAGTGTACCAAACATGTACATCAACCATAGATCAAGCTCATCAATTATGTACAACATGATCACCTCATCAACTTACCAACTACATGTTCGAAAATGTAGTCCAACCAAATTTCAGATGCATGCATCAAGATATCCATCAAATATGCTTCTAATAATACAGCATAAGATATATCAATGAAACTCAAAATATGTACCATCCATGTACCCCAACTGATCAACCTCAATCCTCCGTTCACTACAACAAATACTAAGCATCGAATAATACATGTACTAGTAGTGTGCTTCAATAGATCAATGACATCTCTAGCTAGCATCATCATGATATATCACATAACCAAGGTACCATAACTTCACTTTCATAACCAAAATTGTTATTCAATAGAAAATTCCTCAATCCATACTCATGGGTTAGTGCCATGTATCTAAGATAGAATTTCATTTTATATCATCACATTACATAATCCACTATGTAATCATGAAAACCTGTAGAAAAAAAATGTTTGAACCTGCACAAGCTGCAACCCATGTGGATAGACCTTTTCCCCAAACTTTACCACATATACACATCTTGTTGCACACACATCTCACGTATGTACGCGGCCTATTCAAGGCCAGCCTGCATATGTATCCGACTATTACCACTATCACCTGCGTATTCTTTAGTAGATGACACACTTGAGCTTCCCTTATGACTTCCATTCTTCTTTGGTTGTTCAGTATTCTTCACCCACTTCTGAAGGTGTCCCTGCTTCTCAGAACTTCATCTCTGAGCTTCCATTTTTTCAAATATGTCTCCCTTCCTTAGTTCATCCCTTCCTCTAGTCATGCTATATGAAGTCCTCATCATGGAATTTCTTCTTGTTTTCCAAAAATCCTAGGACTTGTGGCCAAATCCACTACAACTGTAGCATCTCATGTTGTGACAGTGAATAGGAATCTATCCTACTTGATCACATCTTCAACACCTTATGGTGTTACAAAATCTTCCATTATTGTTCCTTGCATAAGATCTACATTCCAAATCTTTGTGACCATATTCATTACATGAATAACATTGACCATGAAAAACACTTTCATACCTTTGCTTTGGTGTCCATCCCTTTTGAGGTGTAAAGATGGATTCTTGATGTCTTCATTGCTTTTTTATTTTGAAACTTTCTTTGCCTTGTGTAGGTGTTTGACTTGCAACATTATCTTCATCCTTTGAGAGTGAGGGACCTACCTCATTCTTCTTTGAGGTGATTTCTTCAACATGTGTAGATTCTCTCTTGTATCCAAGACCTGATTTATCATTTGGTGATATTTGACTTTCCAAGATCTCATTCAAGATTTGTGAGCTATTCAAGAATTTGTTTGACTTCTCTACTTTATTTCTAAGATCAACAACTTAAGCTTCTAACTTATGACATGATTCTTCCTTTTCATTTATTTTATTCCTCAAAAGTTCCTCTACCCTTTTGGCTTCTTCAATTTGGGTCTTGAGATGGACAATAATTTAAAATTTTTTGCTAATCTCATCATCTACCTTCTTATCTTCTTTTTCATTCTTTATCCTTCTGATATTTTCTTCCTTTTCATCTAATTGAGTCTCATTACTCTCTTTTTGTTCCTTGAGCATTTCCTTTAACTTAAAGATGTACTTTTGACTCTTCTTAAGAAACTTCTTAGTGTTATCCAAAATATAACTATAGTATAAATAATAGTGGTCATTGATATATTCATATAGACCTCTTTCAACTTTATCTTTAATCTCTGATAGTTTTTCTTCTACTTCTCCCATGCGATAACAATCAATTGATTCTGTACAAACTATTTCTAGATTTTCTTCTTCACTTGTAGAGAAAATCTTAGCATTATCACATTTTGAATTAATGCAATCAAGGGTTTGTGGAGATTCTTTACCTTCATTTGAAATGTCTTCAAGATCTTCGTTTTTGCCAACATCATCACATGATTCTTTGCCTTCATTTGAATTTTCTTCAAGATATTCCTTTTTTCCAACATCATCACATGATTCTTTTCCTTCATTTGAAATGTCTTCAAGATATTCTTTCTTTCTTTGATATGTATCCTCTAGCTTTAACCATAGATCCTTGGAAGAAGTGCATTGTCCCATGCTCTCTTTGATGGGGCTTGAGAGTCCACTAATAATGGTCTTGAGAGCCAATGTATCATTCTTATTTTCTTCCCTTTGAGCTGCAAACTTTGACTTGTTATTCAATGAAACTGATCCACCAATGGTTGCCTTCCAAATAGCCTCTCCCATTTCCTTCAAATGCACTCTCATTTCTATTCTCCAAGTTGAATAGTTTTCCTCATCCATTTGTGTGTCTATAGA
>JZKD02S1532753.1:116801-135419 GCA_000966675.3 Picea glauca
TATATCATCAATATATCATCAACAAATCATCACCATAAGGAACACAAAGAACACAAGATGTATGCACAATTTTCTTTTTATTACAGACTACAATCCTTGGGTTTATCAGCAACAAATAAATAGAGTACAACTCTACAAGAGGACCAACTCTATAATGCAAGACTCATCTTACACCCTCAACACCAACTGAGATGAGGCAACAATCTTCAACGGATATCAATCTATCAATAGGTACACAACCTGTCAGTAGTGCAACATGCATATGTACATGCCCTACCAATAATACAACTCGCGTATGTACATGGTGTTATAACCCTATAATTTATAGTATCAAATGTTGATTGTAATTTTGTCCCTTAAATGTTTTTGACTTGCAAACATTGTTGCATTCTAAAAGGAAAAAGAAAAGAAAAAGGAATGAAAAGAAAAGAAACAGAAAAAGAAAAAATGGAAAAAATAAAAGAGGGAAAAAGAAAAAGGATTAAGCCCCATGAAATGACAACGACTTGATCCATATAGTTTAAACATGGTCAATTCTTTTGAATATAAGTATCTATGATTAGTGAATAATCTTGGCTAAATTGTCTAACCTTAGCCAAGTAATCAGGTTAGTTAGTGAATAAGTCTGACCAAACAGTATAATCTTGGTCAAATAGCCCCTAGGTAGATTATTTTCTTAGCCCAATAGTTTAAGATGGGCTAAAGGCGCAAAGGAGTAGGTTAGGACATAGGTTATTTTTTTTATTTTCAATAAAATGTGTAAGATGATTGATGGAAAGTGCAGGATCTTGATGATGAAATGTTTTTCTAAACCCCATGGTGATAAAAAGAAAAAGAAGATGTGCGCAAAACCCACAAAAAGTCATTTAGCCTAAGTTTTGCATCATATATTGAATTGCACCCTGGAGATTAAAGATCAGGCCTAGATCTACGACTGAGTTGTTGGCACCTAGATCTATGGTCCCCAAGAGATTCCGTACCCCCCCCCCCCCCCGATCATTCGAACTTTAACGGGGGGGGGGGGGGGGGGGGGTCCGAAAATATGTTTAAAAGGCATGCTCATATCTACAGGCATCCCATCAGTGTGTAATCAGACGTTCCATAGGAGATTCTAGACCCCCCCAACCATTATACCTTTAGCGGTGGGGGGGGGAGTCTGACATGGTGTTTAAAGAACGTGCCCAAATCAGTGGTGGATCTAGCTCTACCCAGATCAATGGAAAACAAAGGATCCTAGAACCCCCCAACCTTTTGACCTTTAATGACATCGAGGGGTTCGGAATGAAGAAAATTCTAGGTGGGCCCCATCCCAATGTGGCATCACCTCATTGCATCCTAACTCGACTCTCCAAACATTTGAAGCCTACCATTTTTCCAACTCACCACTATCATCTCGAGGTGTCATATCCCACAACTACCCTCTACCAGTTCCATGTCATGACCTCATCAACATGTCCCCTCCAACTAACTGTTATAGGTCATATCCATTTCATTCATTTCCCAATCGCCTTTTTGCACGTCAATCATTTCCACACGTCATATGTCCTTCACCTTACCCTCTCCCACTCTAAATGATTTGTTGGCCATTCATGACTGGCCACATACTTGTTGTTCATCTAACCTATCCTTCTTCGCCCAATGGATACCCGTTCACTCAAATTCAACCCCATTTCGGTCAGTTCCCATTCCACTCACACTCTCTGCATATCAAAGACTCATTTTCCTTCGCGTCTGCAACACGTCATCCAACCAGAGTTTTTCATCTAATAATGTGTGTTCAATGTGCAGGTAACAGAGGAAATCAATGGTGCCCAAAAGTCAAAAATCAAATGTAGAGGAAAATCCTTTTCTCCCACCTCCTGTCGATCAAATTAGCCAACAAAGACTATCTAATATCAGAAGCCAAGTATGAATTCGACTTTGTTGATCTACAATCATGGCTCAGAGATACCTTCATCGATCAAAGCAATGAAATATGGCTTTGGCAGTCAAATCTCCCTCTGTATCTTTTTCCCCAAGTCTATCACTTTCCTGAGTTCACCCTCAAGTGCCAAGCACACTACCTACATGATCAGAGAGCCATTGTATCTTCGTCTGGAGAAACCCTTTTCCTTATTTCACTCGACGCCATCAATCATATGATGCAAGTGCCCAGAGTCGAACCCTGTTCTCCCCTCACAATTTAAATCCCAACAGAATTGTATCAGAACCTGACCTTTCCCCAAAGAGCACAGATCTTCAAGTTGTTCCTTCCACAAGATGCCCACTTCCCTAAGAAGAATCCTCCCTATCACTCGTCTATATTTTTCAAAAAGGCAAATCAAATTATCTCAACATTGTTTTGTTTGCTTGGTTATTTCTAAGACAAATGGGTGGATGAACCTATCTTAGGTTTCCTATCCATTTTCTCTGCTGAAGATAAAGTGGCCACCCATTTCGACTACAGTGGTTTCTTGGACAAGAACCTGCACGACCAACTGGAAAATGTCCCTACAAAAGGCATGTTTTGGTATTCTTCAATATTGACCTACATGTTTATGTTCTATCAAGTGGACAAATTTTCCTTTCACATGCAAAAGATGGACAAGGAAGGAAAACCTCAAGCAATCACTTTATGGACGTCATTTCTCAAGAGAAGCTCCACTGAGTTCACTTTCAAACAATTCATTGAGATATTCTATCATCCAGTGGTAGGCATGCTCAGTTGAATATCAAAGCCAAGGATAAACGAGTATATCCAAAGGGTTATGCACCTTTCAGATCTCACAAAGACTGGGGACTGGTTCCTATACCAGAATCACATAGAAATCAGAGTGTATGGGTGTGAACTAACTCCATACAAGTTTCCCAAGTATGTGTGTGTTCGAATATTCACACTGGAGTATATTTTTCAGATGATAAACTCAGATGACATCCATTTTGTGTATGTAAATAAAAAAACAACAAATGAGGATCAAGGGGAAAATAGGACCATTTATCTGCAACAGTCGAGTTGTTGGGGAAGAGGCAGATAAATTATTGAGGGAAAATAAATTCATCACCAGTTTTATTTGGCGATATGACCCCAGTGGGATCATTACAAAGATGAGATCCAAAAACAAAATTTCACCTTATGCTCACACTCTCAAACAGAAATTGAAAAATATGTGAACCAGACAGAGTGGGAAACAAACACTCTGGTAGATATAGAGCCACATGTATCCCCTTCAGTCTTTTTTTCATTGACTTCAACTCCACAAGTACCCAAGGAAAAAATGCCAAGGAAGGATGATTCACCTTCAATCACTAAGGTATTGGCAGAAAATTTTCAGGTATACAGCAAGAAACCCAAAACCACTCATGCTACTCACATGTCTGGTGAGGAAGAGCCCTACTCTGCCACAATGATTGAAAGAAGACAATAGGTGGTGTCAACTTCTGCTTCAAAGAAGCAGACAGAGATAGTTGTGACCACCCAAGCTCCACAAGGATCTGCACCTGTAAGCATTTTTGAGAAATAAGATATGATTAAAAAGAAGAACCAAATGCTGACTAATAACACCTACTCCCAGTTCTAGAAGGAAACCTCCATAGCAGAACATACACTATTGTTATCCTTTGACACAGAGAAAGGAAGAATGCATTTGGCATTCCTGTAAGCATAGGTTCCTCAACCCAAAGAGATCACTGACTACAAGAGGTCAACTATTGTTTTTGACACTAAACAAGTCCATCCAACTGACCAGATGGATTTTCACAGGCAGACTAGAGAAATGGTTTTATCCACATTAGCACATGCTTCCTCTACCGCAACTAAGTTAGAAGTATCTTTAAGCAATGTTCAGACCCAATTGAAGTTGGAAAAGATACCCTATTTTTCAAAAGGCAACAGAGTAAAACCCTTAGAGGAGTTGGTGCTCAAGATTGGGTACAATCCCTCAAATGTAAAAGCAGTAGAGGAGATGATAAAGAAGAAGAATGCTAGCATTGCATCTCTAATAAAATAGCTGAAATTACCACCAATAGAGGATTCACAAGCTAAAGAAACAGCCGAGGCAGAAAATGAGAAAGAACAATTGTTGAAACTTATCATGCAGCAGAACGAACAGCTCAGGGAAATGGAGGTAGAGTTGGAAAAGTTATTGAAAGAGAAGGAACAATCGACCCTGATGGAATTCATTCCATTGAGTGAAGTTCCCATCACAGAAGTCAGTATAGAAGCTATGCCAACAACCACTACTGCAGAAATTCCATCAACAACTCCATTGATAGCACTGGAAAAAACTATGGAGCTAGCAAAGTCCATGGAGGAAATGAATCCACAGGAAACAGAGATCAACAGGTTGAAAAGGGAGGTTGAAAATCTCTAAGAACTCAAATATTCTTTCCAAACAAGATACAATGTTGAGAGACAGGAAAAAGAGAAGCTTAAGCAAGAAATACAACAGCTCCAGAAACAAACAGTGGCAGGTAAGACATTAGTAGAGGCTAAGAAAAATATATGGATAGATATCTCGAAATCCATAAATGAAATTTGGCCCATGGTGCAAATCATGTTCGAGTAACATGATTTGGTGTTAAATAGTAGGCATGCCATTGATAGGATAAGAACAAAGCTGGGTGAGATGCCCTCGACAGCCAACGATATCATCAAGTTTCTGAACTCAAAAACCAAAGAAGAGTTGAAAGAACTGAAAGTCAAAGACAGAATAGAGACTATCATCGAAGTAAAAAGAGTGTTGACTAAAAAAGGATTAATTTTACAGTTGGAGGAAAAGGCTTAGAATATGGACATTGGAGTTCAAATATTTTTTAGCAAGATTGAAGCCTTACAAAAAAAGGGTCTTCCCGATCTACGTGTCCTAAATGATAAATTAATGACTTTGTCTGATTACAAGCAAAGGATCTCTACCATGCACAAAGACAGTTCTAAGTTTTCAGGGATACAAGGCAGCATCACGGGCAAAGCATTCTTGGAGACTCTACAGCATGACCTCAGCATACAACACGAAATCAAGTACATTTTCCTCATCAAGCCAGCTTTCGCTAAATAGATCGAGATGGACGAAGTCTATCACCGGCTATTAAAAGTTACCATCTCAAGCACACAAATATGGGATGTGTTGTGAGAATTGATTGAGTAAAGGTAAATCCTTGTCCAACTCAATGTCCAACGCAGTTGAAGTCATCTGAATGACTCACCAACAGTCTTCCCCGAAACTAGCATGAGATATTTGACATATCGTCATCAGTTACTACATTTCTGCATTTTGTTAGTTGTTAGTTAGACTCAGACTCCATCACGTCCTGATCAATAATGACAGGGTCATTGTAAATTTTATTATAAATATTTCCAACTTAGAAGTATTGAGGGTTTTTTATCGTTACGCCCAAGCAAGCTCTAATCGTTGTAATTTTTATCAAGAAGTTATCCCAGTAATACAAAGAGAAGTTTCACAGGATTCCTACATGTTCATCGTTGGTGAAGTTTCCTCTATCTGTGTAAAAGTTTGTCCTTCTCTGTTATCATATTTTCTTTCTAAATATAATCTTTAAAAGAAGTTAAATTTGTAGAATTTGTCATTATGTACTCTATTCTTAATCTTTTATAGATTTAAACGTTTTTTCTTCTAACATTATAACAAATAAATTCTTAAATGATTTTTTGTTTTAACTAGTATCTCACCTTTTCAGTAATACACATTTATATTCCAAAAGAATCCAGTGTTAGCACTATCTCACCCTGTAAAATGAATCTTATAAAAGATGCCTTTAAACTCTATCTTTCTAAAACATACCCCATAGCCCAATGGAAGCGTAAGTGATATTCATCCATTTCATTTAAAACAATATAGACAACTCGGTTATATTCTTTTTAACTAGCCTAAAATCTTGAAAATCTAAACAAATCTAAAACTCACAGAGAGATCCCTCTCTGAAACTGGTAGGGCTAGCTCCAAGTTTTAAAGTGGTTGGTTAATATTATCTCTATTAGATTTCATCTTACCTCACAACAACCTCCGGGAATTTACAGAGTGATAACACATGGTCATTTTGTACTACAACCTGCATATCACATATGAGTACTTAGGGTTTTCTCTTCAATATGAACTCAGATCCTCTATAGCCTTCAATCAAATTCTCTTTTGTCTCTCATTGTCCAATCTGACCCATAACCAGTCACAACACATCCAAGCTCTCAAAAAACTTACTCATGATCCTCAAAAACACAATATGAATGATAATTATTCATGTATAAGTAATCAACATACTATAACAATCATATCAACACTAAATCATAAGAGTGTTGCTCACTCCATCAATCAACACAAAACACATCATAACAACCATACCAAGAATTCCTTAAGAATTCACCTCACAACAAGAAAGAGTATCCATCAAGACAAAATTGCAACCATACCAGAGTCTGAGTGGTAGATCTGAGCCCATAGAATGCATATATGTAACCTTCTTCAGTCTTCAAGATCCTGGCACCATCTCACACACATGTCTGCATGAATCCATCCACTGTATGCGCATTGTCCTCATTTAGCCTACGTATGTACATTCCCTGGCTCATTATAGCCCGTGTATACCTTAGAAACTAGGGTTTCTAAACTTCTGAGACTTCTTTCATCATGATCTCAAACTTACCAAAACGTTTATGCATCCATGAGATCCTTCAGACCTTCTCTCTCTCAGAATAGATCTTCAATACATGCTCAAGCGATGCACACAAAGATCTACAAAATATGATTTTCACAAGAGACTCTTGCCTCTTATTTATACTCTCCAAGTACCTTACTTAGAAGAATCTTCTACGTCACTTAACCCACTTCTAGATCAATTAACCTATTTTTGGTCACTTAACCTATTTCTAGGTCACTTAACCCATTTCTACATCACTTAACCTATTTTCCTCATTTATAGGGTTAACCACTTTCCATAATTAGAAAGTTCTCCATTTATTTATCATTTAAATATTCCTCCTTGACTTTGTCACTTTTCTTTACCATTTAAATAATAATTTCTTCTTTTCAATCTTCTTTGACTTCTTTGACCTTTTGGGGCTTCAATCCTACATATGAGGATCCTCCAACTTCATAAAGCCAGAACTCTCAAACAATGAGGAGTTATGTGGAATTCCACATACCACCGGAAATGGAATGATAAGCACTTCCCATCTAGGATAGTTCCACTGACAAATTCATTGATCTCCATCTCATTATTCCAAATATAAGCATGGGTTCTCCAACCATACTTCTCGGATAACTTAACCGTAAAGCGTCCTCCTATGAGGGATTTCACCATAAGGGGACCACTTTGGAGTTCATCCATTTGTACACCTTATCAACCATGATAAGACAATAAAGATTCATCTTTACATCAATCCAACAACGCATCATATTCCAAAGAAACCACATCGATCCATCTTCATCTATGCATCATGTATCAATGACAACTCATTGATCCATATTCATCAATATACTATTATAAGACATGTATATATCAAACCTTTGACCCTTGACATCATTCAATCATCCTTTGGCATCAATCAATCCTTTGACATAAATCAATAAAACATCCTTTGGCATGAATCAATCACTTGACATTAATCCTTTGACATAAATTAATTAAACCTTTGGCATCAATGACAACATGATCCAACAATGCATTTGTTCTTCTCTTTGAACTATTTGATTATCTATTTGCTCTTCTTCTTGAACTGCATGATTATCTACTTGTTCTTCTTCTTGAATAACCACAATAAGATTTTGTTTATTTACAACCCCCCCTGATCTTAATTCAATCCCATTAAATGGAGCAGGATTTATTACATAAGTGGGGAAGGTTTGTACTTCAAGGTTTTGTACATGTTGTGTAGGTCTATTATTTAGATTAGGAACAAGTTGTGCAGGAATAGGGGAAGGTTGAGGAGGGTTTTGAATAGGTGCAACTTTCATTTGTTGTTGAATATTTGGATTCATAGGAAGTGCAAGTTGTTGTTGCAGCTGTGGAGGTGCAGGAAGAGTAGGAGGATTAAATACTGGAAGCAACTGAGAAATATTGGAAGGGTATTGTGTGTAGGTGGGAAAGGTTTTTGGATGAAAGGTAACATTCCCATATGTAGGCCCTCTCCATCCTTGTTACCAAGGTTAGAGTTGTGGTTGTTGTGGTGACCATTAAGGATAAGACACAGGAGGTACCCATTGTTGTTGTGAATATTCTGTGGTAGGGTCTCCAAACATATTGGGATTTGTTTGTCTCCATGGCCTCTTGGGGGGATAGGATGGTTCATGAGGATCTTCCCCTCCTTTTAAAATGGATTTTAAGTCCAGGTAAATAAGGGAACTCATTTGTAGGGTGATATTCTATACATAGGCCACATATTTTGATAACATTAAGGGGGCATTCCTTTTAAGGATGCTTTCTCCTACATCGAGGACAAAAAATTTCCAAAGTAGCATTTTCTTCTTGTTGTTTCATTTTAATTTTAATGGTATCAAGTTGGGAACTGATTGTGTTTAGGATTTTTGTTTTGAATTTTTCTAGTAGATTCCCCAATTCAATCCTAGTAACACCTCCTGGTGTGGGTTTAACAATTATGTTTGTAGGATCCCTTACACTTTTTCCTGTTTTGGATTGACTGTGGGAGTATCTTTTACAATACTTTGCTATGTCTGCAAATGAATTTTGGTACACATCTCCAGAAATCATGGGGTTTAGTACTTCAATGTAGTCATCCCTCACACAATTTAGGAAGATAGTCCTAACTATGGTTGTATCTAAGGAAAATTTCTTTGTCTTTTGGTAGTTGTATAGGAACCTCATATTGTTCCTCATATTGCTTCCAAGATTTCTTCCTCATATTGTTTCATTTTAAATATTTCATTCCTAGCATACCTAGGTCTACAGTAATCTTGATATTTCTAGAGGAAGGTCTTCTTCATACCATCCCAATATAAGATAGTGTGTTCTCCTAGGCTCATAAACCACCTTAGTGCTGAATTTTTTAGTGTAGCTGGAAATAGTTTTAATTTTTGTGCATTTTCAGTGTAATTATAACTCCTACATAGTATATCAAATTCAAACAAAAATGAATCAAGATCTTCTGTTGACATACCATGGAAGTGAGGCAGTGAGGAAAATGGAATATTCCTCATAGGAACGTCTATGGAAATGTCTAGTATTGGGAATCCAAATGTCTTTGTTTCATTAACAACATTTCCTTCCTCTTCTACCATATCTCCGAATAGGTTGTAGGGTGGTGGGGATGTCTCGCCACTAAGTTATGGTTCAACCACTGGGTTGTTTGGTATATCTAACTGTTCCAATACCTTGTGTGGTTCCCCAATGGAAGATGCAACTTCCTCTATCACTTAGCCTCTGTTTCTTTTCCAACTCCTCCTTTTGATGGGGTTGCCAGTGCTTCCCCTCTTTCTTGTTGCATTATGATTTCAATCTGAACAATGGCTTCATATTTAGTGCATTTGGATTTTGTTTCAATTGTTTCCTTTGAGATTTCTCCTCTGAGAATTTTTCCCGCATGAATTTTAGATGAATTAGTGTGGGGGGGGGGAGTTTCTTTTTGTTTGTTTTTATAATTTTTATGAAAAGGTGGAAGCAATAAATATACCTTTATTATCCCTATACCTACTCATAAAATAAATTATAATACTAAAAACACATTTTTTTAACTATCAAAGGTAAGAGGACAACCTGACTTTAGAGCAACCCCACCAAAGTGGATGCGCAAGTTCTTACCTCTCATCTTACCACCTTCTCTCCATCCTCATATTGTCCTTAAATCCAATCTGAAATCATCAAACCAATCAAAACTCAAAATGCTACCTATTATCGTTTACAACTCCCTGACAACGACGCCAAAATGTTGGGGTATAAATATGCTCAATATATTACACTCATTTATATGTCAATCTGGGATTCGTAATCAAAAGAGTTGTTACACTATATAAGCCGAGAACATGTAACCTACCTATGTCAATTGTATCTAGCTCAAACAGGAAATAATTAATAACATACCACTCTATTTTTAAAATTTCTGAATGCTTCACACAACTTTAAACTCAGAAGATAAAACTGATAAGAAAACTTTTCAAACAAACACTCAATTAAAAGGCTCTTTCTTAGGTGACAAGTCTGTTCATTCCAGGTTTATGAAATGGAGAGATGAACTTAAGATCTTGTTCCCTGAAGCAATTGAAAACAATAATCAACAATCCACTTTAGTCACTCTTAGACAAAAATCAATCATAACTCTATTATATTCAATCAAACCTTCTTTAGTACATGAAACAACCAACATGATTGAGAGACTTCATTATATGTAACATGAAGGTAAGAGATGAAGTCCTATGGTTCTTGTACCTACTAAGAATGCCACAATTACAAACTCAAAATAATAACATTTGCTTTCTTAACAATCCCACACATCAGACTCTTATCAATTAAATGTTAACCTTTAGAAGTGGAAAGGAAACTATCTACTTTGTCTAATGTCTAATTACTCACACTGATTCAAAAGCAAGTGATTCTATACTGAACTTAAAATATATTTGAAATCATTTACAACACACAACTGTTAAATGTTCACACTCACACAATCACGCAAAACATGTATAAGGAGTTTTACCTTGGTTGGGGTGGTGGGTCCTTACTGAACCAACAAGGTACCTCTAAAGAGATCACAAACTAAAACGTTATACTCATGCTCATGAATTTCACAATAGATCATTTTTATTCCTTCAATTTGTATATTGAATCAACATTTCATCATTTCATACATTATGGCAATATGTATCATTATGTTTTTGTTACTTGCTTCATTACATGATTATATATTTTCTATCGCCTATACAACATCCCTTATAAAGAAGGCGAGTCGTTACTATCAATATCTAAAGATAATTATCAAATAGTTTTAAAATATTACAATTGGAAATTCATATCGAATATCTAGGGATGGACTTCATCCTCATGACACGAAGTGCATGAGTGATGAATTCTATCGTGATCTCAAACTACTTCAAGAGACTTCGATCCAAATGACTTCTTGGAATCTCCATCAGCATACTCGTTCAGCATGTGAATCATGTAAAAAGGGGTTTGGTACCGAATGAACACAACTACAACCATGAGTATTGGATTAGGCGCAAAGACAGTACTATAATAGGCACAAGACTGGTACCAAATGCAGTGTTGAGTGTGTTGGTACCAGATGCAATGCTGATTTGTGCTAGTACCAGAAGCAATGTTGAGTTGTTCTAGTACCGAATGCAATGATTTGATGGAAATGGAATAAACATTGAGCGGGTAGTACCGGAATAGGTGGAACCTTGGTACCGGAATAGGTGGAGCATTGGTACCAGAATAGAAAGGGTATCATATCTAGCGGCGTACCGGATCCAACATAATACTGGATCGTGCTATAGTTGCAGTACCATATTAGTGAGGTACTAGATCAAGCTACTTAGGAGTCATTGATTATGATCATACATAATCAATCATTTAATCGAATTAACTCAAGAAAACTAAACAAATCATGCCCTAATCATAAGTTACCTCTCTATGCATGTGGACAAGGTCATCAAGTGTATTTGTTGAGGAAACAATCAATTGTATACACATAGTATAGGTAAAATAGGCTCATATAGAGGGTAATATAGGACATTATAAGTGTCAAAATGGATACTCGACATGGACCTCAACCAATGAACGCCCAAAGAACTTTGGGAAGCCATAAATTGCAATCCAAAGCTCACATTTGAGCCTGGTAGAAGTCATTAGAACGTTGTGGGTGAGTAGAAGAGGATAAAGACCTCAAACAAAGTATCTGAGATGTTAAGGAAAGAAAAATTTTGATTCCCCATCCCTAGGTAAGTTACTCAGGGTTCGGGTGTGCTACAAATTGGTATCGGTGTCTTACAAAATGTGATTTATATTCAACACCCTTATAACAAAACAATCCACATTTCTACTATTAAGTCCCCTTTTGAAACTTTCTTTGGGTATTTTCTAGCTTCCCCCTTATATGTTGTATATGGATAGAAAGGAGTGATATAAGACACCACAAGAGAAACATCGAAGGTTGAAAAATTCATTGATAAGGTTATAAAAATCCATTTGCAAGTACATGAAACATTGAAGAAGTCATAGGAAAAGTGAAAGGCATGGCATGATCAACATAGAATTGAGGAAACATTCAAGTTGGGAGACAGAGTTTGGTTGCATCTAAACAAATAAAGACTATTAGGTCTTCATAACAAGATCAAGACTCCATGTTATGGTCCTTTTGAAGTCTTGGAGAAGGTGGGTGATGATTTCTACAAACTCGGTCTACCTCCATATATGTATATTTAATCAATAGTGAACATGAAAAATACAAAATTTATGAGATTTCTATGTTGGACTAAGAAATTAATGAGTAGGTCTTACCTACCATAGGGGTCTTCACACAAAAATATTAGGCAGAGTTAGTAGAATATACAATTTTGAAAAACAAGTTTAGAACAACCAAATGGGAGTGGCATGAACTTTGGTAGATTGGTTTGAAAGTAAAATTTCTAAGCAAGGTCAAATGGTACTCCAGGAAGAAGGTCAAGGAAAAATTTTCTAACCTCTTTTACTAAATGATTTTATGGACTGAAATATTGTTGGATTACTGAGAGGGGGGTGAATGAGAAATAGAGAAATTTAATCATTTTTAACCATATAATCCAAGTGTTATATCAAAGTAGCATTATAATCCAATAACTGCAGAGTAATTAAGTAATGAACAAATGAACAATCATACACATACATAGTACACCAGTGTTTTACGTGGAAACCCAAAGAGGGGGAAAACCACAGAATGATTTTTCTTATATGTATTGAAGAATTACATTCATTGGAATCACTAAGTTCCTTTGTTTTCCAACTGCATCTGGAAGGAGGCTCCAACCCCCTAGTTTCTCATGCTAAAAAACTGAGTGAATCTCCAACTCCCCAATTCTATGGCTACAACCATAAGGAGGCTACAACCCCCTATGTTCTTCGGCTACAACTGGAGGGTGGATATAACCACATGTCCTTGCCCCGTCCAACCACCCTAACGTATAAGTAGAATGATGGAACCACTGTCACACTATCATTCTGAGATATAATGTTGTAGACCTGTACCAATCAACCCGTACCATAAAAAAATGCATCAACCATGCACCAACCTTTACAAAACATGTACCATGAACAAGTGCATCAACCATGCAACAAACCTATACAAAAACTACACCATGAACAAGTGCATCAACCATGCACCAAACCTGTACAAATAACTTGTCACAACAACCTGTCCAAACAACCTATTACAACAATCTGTCTCATCAATATTATCAACCAAATCATATCTACTCACCAAGACAAATCTCAAAGATGTGCATCAACCAACCATAACACAACAACTCATAATCATCACCAAGTTCAATATGTGCTTCTAATAATATACCAATACAAGTATGATACATCATCCATAATCCATGTGTCAACAATACTACTAACAAGTGCCTACAACCATGTACCAAGTATGTACGAATCATGTATCAACTACTCATTAACTATGACTCATCAATATGTACCTACATCATCAACTATACACCTCATGTATGTGCCAACTCATCAACTACATGTCTCAACCATGTACCCAACATGTACCTTAACCAAAAACCATCATCAATTTCATCATCAAAATATGATTTGTAGCTCTGTAATATACCTAGTGTATATGATGACATACCTGCAAACCTTCCTTAACTCTCACAACAAGAGACTAGTATTTTCATCAAACTTTTCTTTAGTCTCACATGACTAGTTTGGGATTAGTCAACAACCCTAACTTGAAATAATCATAACTATGTACTTGTAATGAATAAAGATCTGAAAATAGTACACAATGTGCTTCAGTTTGTTTTGTGCAACTCCTCTAGGTGTCACTTCCTATAACCTCTCAAAAAACAAGTTATAGAAAAAATGGCATACCTTGTTGAATTCTGGCTTATTCTAGAGAGAGAATTTGTAGAGCGTGTCCCACACAAAATATTTGTTAAATGGATCTGAAAATTCTACATAGAATACTACAGACTGTACTCTAACCAAAAAAATTGGTCTTACTTAATTTGGATATTTTATGAAAAAATTATGATGTTTGTACCCAAGACACTTGTTTTAGACTAGTTTCAGGACTAGCCACAAACCCTATTTTCCACGAAGTGTAACTCCAAAAATTAAATGTCCAACAAGATGAAATTATTACCACAGATACTTGGATATGTTTCCTCAATGGCCTATCAATTTCATGGTCTGAATCATTCTAGAAAAAAAAATATTGCAAAAATGGTGAGATAACCTGTAAATAACATACCTTAGAAAGCATAATCAAAAACATTTATCCTCCTTTGAATTTTGACTTTCTTTTCTTCACCTTCCCTTTGAAATTCGACTTATATATCCTTTGGTTATCTCATTCACCTATATATATTCAATATTCTCAATTGTAAAATAAAATTAGAGAGCCTTGCCTCTTATTTATACTCTCCAAATATCTTCCTTAGAAGCATCTTCTAGGTCAATTAACCCATTTCTAGGTCACTTAACCCATTTTCCTCATTTTTAGTGTTAACCACTTTCCATAATTAGAAAGGTCTCCATTACTTTATCATTTAAATATTCTTCCTTGACTTTGTCACCTCACTTTATCATTTAAATAATATTCTTTGATTTTGTCACTTCACTTTATTATTTAAATAATCCTTCTTGACTTTGCCACTTTACTTTATCATTTAAATAATAATTTCTTCTTTGCAAGCTCTTTGACTTCTTTGAACTTTTTGGGCTTCAAGCCAACATGCAAGGGTCCTCCAGCTTCGTAAGTCCATAACTCTCAAAGCATGAGGAGTTATGTGATGTTCCACATACCACCAGAAATGGAATGACATGTACTATCAATATAGAATAGTCTTGCCTTCAAATATATCAAAACTCATACTATTATCCATAAAAAAAAACTTGGGTCCATTACCCAAACTTGGGTTCTCCAACTTCTCATGGCCATAACTCTCTAATCGTGAGGAGTTATGTGACGTTCCACATACCACCAGAAATGGAATGACATGTACTATCCATCTAGAATAGTATTACCTTCAAATATATTAAAACACATACCATTATACATGAAACAACCTTGGGTAAATTACTCAAACCTTTGTGATACCAAAATTCTCTACCGGACTTTCTCCAAGGGTTGACATCAATCACCAAGGGTTGAAATCAATCTACAATAACACTCTCCAATAGTTGACATCAATGAAAACCAACTATTCATACCAACTATCCATCAACCTAAGCCAATTTTCTGACAATCTCTCCCTTTGGCATTGATGGAAACACTTAGTCATGATAACATTCATGCTTATACTCTTTATCAATGTTTCTATCTCTGCCCCTTTGACATAAATGGAAAAGGGTATCTCCCTTTGGGGCTGCTCCCCCTGACTGAACTCTCCTTGGGGTTTCTCCCTTTGTCTACATGCCTTTGATTTTTCTTTTTGTTTATAATCCTTTGATTACTCTCTTTCCATTCATATGAAAAATGTCTCCCCCTTTGACAAAGGGTATCACTATGAATTCATATCGCTCATTCTTCCCTTGTGACAATCGCTCCCCTTGGAAACATGCCTCTATTCTCTCTCTCTAATAATTTACCTTTGCATCTGATAAATCTCTCCCCCTTTGTCCTATTTATGGTGCTTCCTCATGTACATATAAGACATATAAGATAAGAATTCAAAATAATTCACTTTGGAGTAGAAATTACTCCTAGTCTCTGGAAAAGACACTCAAGGGATTCCTGTGGAAGCAGTTTTGTAAATATGCATGCCACTTGTTATTTTGTTCCCACATATTCAACTCTGATGTTCCTCTTTGCAACCTGTTCCCATAGAAAGTGATACTTGATTGGAATGTGCTTTGACTTAGAGTGCATCACCGAGTTTTTTGAGATACTAATGGTTCTTGTATTATCACAATAGAATGGAATGAGCTCATCATACTCAACCTGTATATCTATCAAAGCTTGTTTCATCCATAGAACTTATGTACAACATGTTTCTGCTGCAATATATTATGCCTCGACTATATATAAGGATATTGATGATTGTTTATTGCTTAGAAAACTACCCAATCTACCTCTATGTAGGCAATAAGTGATAGATCCTCTCCTTTTGGATACCATAATCCAAAATATTTTGTTCCTTTGAGATATCTGAAAATCCTCTTCACTACTAATACATGTGATTCCTTTGGTGTTTCTTGAAATCATGCCACCTGTCCAAATCCCTTCATTACATTTGGTCTGGATGGTGCCACATATAGTAAGCTACAAATCATTAACCTGTATTTCCTCTCGTATGTAGACTTTGAATCATCATCTTTTCTCAACTTGTAACTGGTTTTCATAGGAGTGGTAACTGGTTTTCAATATTTCATTCTGAACCTCTTTAGGATTTCTCTGATATACTTAGTTTGATAAATACAAATTCATTGGTTTCTTTGACATATCTGAAGACCTCAAAAGAAGGATAGTTCTCCAAGTAATGAAAATTCAAATTCATTATTCATATCCTTTGTAAATTCCTGGCTTAACCTATCATTAGTACTTCCAAAACAATATCATCAACATAAATTTCAATTAATAAAATATTACCTTGAGTTACCTCAATGTAGAGGTTGTTGTCTACACTTCCTTTCCTAGTTCGTAGGGAGTTTTGTCAATGTTGTTTCTAAGAATTACTCTGTTTTGAATGTGAACTGGTGTATGCACTACATGTGTCCAAAAAGAATCTGTCAATTTAGAATCCATTAGCATTGTTCAAGCCATTTCTTGTGTAATTATCATCCATTATGATCATGTTCCTTTGTCTCTGAACCATTGTCTGAACCAATCTATGAATTCATGATCTCATCCACTATCATATATCTGTCGAAACCTACTAAGTGTTCTTACGAATACATATATGTCCATACTATCCAAGACTCTAATTGCACAACTGTCCATATTGCTAACCCATTTATCACTATACTATCATGAAGTCTTGATTAATCTATCCAACTGTACTTCTGCTAACTGATTGCTCTAAATCTATCTTCTCAAACTCTACAATTTGCTTGAAGGATGGTTCTTTGGTATGTCACAACTATCGCATAGACTCCCCCTATCTAATATTCATATTACTTGGGAGTCTCTAAGATGGATGGATCGGAACAATTCCCTCTCTGATGTGTATTCATCATCATCTTCATTGGTAGATTCATCATCATCTTCATTGGTAGATTATTTATCTCTCTGAGATCTGACTTCTTTCTTTCTATTCGTGGATTCATATTTCACTACAATGCCTGAAAGTACAATCTCTTGAACCTGTTTCTTATTTACCCGTCCTTTCTTTCTTTCATTTATTTTCCAAACCTTTCTGTATCTAACATATTTCGTTTTCTCTGTAAAATTTTCTTCATCTAGTTTTATTGCCAATCTTGCGATCTTTGGTACCTGGTATTTGTTCACCTGTTCTTCCTATTTTGTTATCCATACTTTATTATATCTAATATCAGTATTATATTTCATGGAAGTATCGATCACGCTTCTACAATCACTGGCTATGTGTCCATAGTTATGACATTTGTAACACTCAATGTTACGTGTGACCACATAGGCACTTCTTGCTTGAACATTTATTTTATAATCCATTCAATCTAAAACCTTATCTCCAAAGTTATTACAATAAAAACAATGACAATAAAATAAATTTTCATACCTAGGAGTGAATGATCTTCTTTTTAGCGTAGTCCTTCTGAATTTTTTCCTTGACTGATCATGATCATGATTGAAGATTCTTTGTATCTTGAACATGGATGGTCTTCTTGAAGATGTATCTTCAATATTTTTCTTAGATTCTTGTTGACCATGATTCCTTCCTTTGAGTACTTCTACATAACTCTTTCTATTTTCTCCATTCTTCTTTTCTAGCAACCTAGAGTGTTTCTCTTCATTCTCTATAACTGATGTGTATGTTTTTGTTTCTTCAACGTTCATGTTGAGATTGAATATTTTACTTCTCAATGTGAAAACTTATTCTTCAAGCTTCTCAACCTCTTCTTATTTCTTCATTATCTGATACTTCATGACTTCTTCTATTCTTTTCGCTTCTTCAAGATAAATTTTTAATGTGATTATTTATTCTTCAAGTCCTTTCTCTTCTTGACCAAACTCTGCCTCAAGTTGGTTTATATAATCAGTTTTTTTCCTTAAGATGATCTATCAATATCTTCTCTCTCATTTATTCTTCTTCCTGCTGTGCTACTATGTTGGTTTCCAAACACTACTTTTGATATTCAAGATTTTCTTCCATCTTTCTGTCTTTTTTGAACAAGTGCATAAACCAAAAACCAAACCTGTACAAAACCTATACCATGAACACGTGCATCAACCATGCACCAAACCTGTACAAAACCTGTACCATGAACAAGTGCATCAACCATGCACCAAACCTGTACAAATAACTTGTCACAACAAACTGTCCAAACAACCTATCA
>JZKD02S1532753.1:177152-188512 GCA_000966675.3 Picea glauca
GTTAATATGTAAACAATTCTTGTACTAAATGAAAATTTTTAATACGTAAAAATTACAATAAAAGGATACATTAAGCATGTAATTCTACAACTTGTTATCCCATATATCTTAGATAAAAATACTTGCATGAGAATTTCAATGTCATAACATAAGCTCTCCTTATTCATATATCTATGGTATCTTTATAGTTACAAAACATGGATTATCATAATTAATAGGATTTACCTAGACCTAAACCTACACATACACCTACACCTAGAGCTATACCTTTCCTTGGCTTGCAATGTTATGCCATGCTTACCCTTGTCATGTCTTGCCTTCGATTTCCTTTCCTTGCCTTACTTTTCGTTTCCTTCCATTTCCATACAAACATGTCCCTAAATGGATTGAGGAGGAAAGTTTAAACTTGTGATAAAACTCAAACTGGGACTTGGATGAGTGAACCATTGGTTGCATTGAATCCGGGGCAACAAGTTTATACTAGTGGGGCCCACTCGGTGCCATTCTATCAATCGTAAAATTGTTTGTTGGAGTGTCTCTAGCTCTAGGGTTTTTTTGAATGAGGCATAATGCAATTTATGAAGAGGAGGTCAATTTTCAAGAACATTGTTCCAAGCATTTTTTGATAGTGTAGTCACATGGGCCTTGGAAAAATATACTTGTTGGATCTTACAGAACTCTGTTATGCTTCTCGATTTGGATTTTATGACCCCGACCAAATTGGCCACATGTATCTAAATGAATTGAGGGGGTGAGTTTCAACTCGAAATAAAACTAAAACTAACACTTGTATGGGAGAACCGTTAGTTTCATTGGATCAAAATAACTTTGTTTCAACTAGTGGGGCCCCTCCGTTATTATTCCATCGACCGTAAAATTGTTTGTTGGAGTATCTTCGACACTAGTGTTTTTCCCAATGAGACATAGTGCAATTACTTAAGAGGAGGTAAATTTTTAAGAAAACAGTGTTGGGTGTTTGTGGGTAGTGTAGTTGTGTGGGCCTTATTCAAACAAACTTGTGATATCTTACATAAATCCATTATGTGACGCAAGCCGCACCCCCTCGATGGCACGGTCGCCCCTCCAGGACCTTCACAAACCTCGGCCCGAAGAGTCCAAGCTCTTCCACTCCCTTGGGAGCTCTTTACCCACAGTATACCTTCCTCGGCGATTCCCCGCTTTCGAAAATTGGGAAATCAGCACTCGCGTGTTCGCGAGTTCAACACTTGTGATATCGATCCTTCAATTCCCGAGCTTCGACCTCCAATGATCAACGGTCAATGCTCGAGTATCGGCTTTCCCTTATCGGGATATTGTGACCCGCAATGTCCATACTCTATGATTTCAAAACCCCGAGTACCGAGGTGTCGAGCCCTCGCTACAACGCCACCTGTACTCCACTCACTCTCGGGCTCCACGCTGCCACATCACGTCGGGATTTCACGGATCGCGGGTCCGCGACTCCAAGTTTCCTGCTGCTGGAAACCCCGATGCTTCGGATTCGTGCCACCTGTCCCTCCAGAAAACGACGGCTCCGATCGAATCGGGGGATCGCACTTCGCGATTTCAATGTGCACGTGATTCTTGCACTCGCCAACCCCGATTTGCCGATATGCAACGACAAATGGTTCTCCCTGTGCCTGAGGGTTAACCGCCTCGCTCCTTCTCCCAGATCCAACGATCCACGGAACTTCAAGAGCCTGCATGACGATTCAAGTCGTCGATTCTCTTCCTCTAGGAAGAGATCTCCGCTCCACCACCTTCGTTCTATGCGGCCTCCACTGGGGTCGATTCCACAGCGAATCAAAGGAACTATCCCTCCTGAGCTTTTATCAACTCAGACCCCTTCAGATATTTCTCACGCACTTTGCTCTCTCTTCAACCTTCAACCACTCTCCAGGTGTTGAAGTCTTCTGAGTCCTGTGCACTCACGCCCACAACAGCTTCAGCTCTTTCCTCCCTCATACTTGCTACCGGGGCTCCAGTTCGACCTGCACTTTACCTGCACGACTCAAACTACCTAAATTCACCCGGGGCGAACGAGAGAAAAAGTTCACATACTTAGCCACCTCAACACACTCTATACGGAGGTATTCGACTACACTCGATGCAGGAATCTCCTGGCCTAAGTAGAGAAATAATTGAAACTCATTCTCTCAGGTTTCTAACCTGATATGCAATCACATAAGCAGCATAGAAATAAGAAAACATGCATAAGCATAATTTCAACAACACACAGAGATCAAACACGTCCATGGAATTGAATCAAAGCTCTTCTTATTAATTCAATAGTTGTACATGGAGGTTTCTTCACAGACTCTCTGCTCTGCTCTCTAATGCCTCTATGCTTTCTCTCCCAATGTTAATGCTTGATGATACTACAATGATACAAGGGAGGGTGTCTATACTCTGTTTTCCCTCTCGAAAGGTGACTGTCTAATCTACAGTTAATTTCTATCTAACAGACTTAATAGCCTTAAATGCCTTCCTATCTATAACATAATACAAGTGCACCCGGCTTTGAATGCCTTTTGTTAAACAACGGCACAACAATACCAAGGAAAAATTCAAAATCTGAAGTTTACTGTCTCGTCCAGCTGTCTCTTCTTTCCACGCGCTGGCTCGCTTGGTAGGTGAGCGATGCTCCTGCATCATACTCCTCGGCTTAAAAGACTTCATGGCTCCTGCTCATGAGCTCTTGTACAGTCTTCCCATGTTTCTGTATCATGGCCTTAGTTTCCCAGCTGGCATCCTCCACTGGGTGGTTCTTCCATTTTACCAGGTATTCAAAATATTGCTTTCTCCTGGTCTTCTTACTTGCTCGTTTGTCCAGTATGCAATCAATCTCGGGTTTTTGTGCAACTGGTAACTGTTTCTGCCACTGGACCAATGGTTCCCCAGTTCCAGCCTGTGCTTCATCAGCCCTGTAGGGGTATAAATCCGAAATGTTAAATATCGGAGATATCCCAATGCCCTCCGGCAACTCAAGCTCATATGCATTTTCACCAAACTTTTTCAGGACTCTGCATGGCCCGATTTTCTTCATCTTGAGCTTGTTGTATGTTCCTCTCGGGAATCTTTCTTTCCTCAGGTGCGCCAGAACCATGTCGCCAACTTTGAACTGAAGTTTCCTCTTCCTCTGGTCGGCTCTGCGCTTGTACTCCTGATTCGATTTCTGCAACTGCTGCTTCACCTCCGCGTGTAGTTCCTGCATTGCCTCAGCGAATTCTTCATCCCTCGCGTTGCTAGTCTCAGCCTGTTCTGGCTCCCTGAGCTCAGACACTCCTCTCGGCTGCGTCCCATACAAAATCTGAAATGGGCTCTTACCTGTACTCCGATTCACCGAATCGTTGTACACGAATTCTGCCTGCGGTAAAATATGATCCCAACTGGTGTGATGCTCCGTCACCAGGCTTCTCAATAGATCTCCCAAGATTCTGTTGACGACTTCTGTTTGCCCATCTGTCTGCGGATGGTATGCTGAGCTGAATGCTAGATCAATCCCCAGCTTCTTCCATAGCGTCCTCCAGAAGTGACCTATGAACTTGGTATCTCTGTCCGAGACTATGCTTCTCGGCAATCCATGCAATCGCACGATCTCTTTGAAAAATAAATTTGCGATGTGTGTGGCATCGCTTGTCTTGTGACACGGGATAAAATGTGCCATCTTCGAGAGCCTGTCCACCACCACAAAGATGGAATCCACTCCTCACTGAGTTCTCGGTAAACCCAATACAAAGTCCATGCTAATGGCTTCCCACGGCCTCTCTGGTATAGGCAACGACTGATAAAACCCTGTGTTCTGCTTCCTGCCCTTATCATGTTGACATATTCTGCATTGGTCAACAAATCTATTCACATCTATATGCATACCCGGCCAATGATATGATTCTCTCAGCTTGGCGAATGTTTTGTCATGCCCGAAATGACCTGCTAATCCACCGCTGTGCTTTTACTTCACCAAATTCTCTCTCATAGAGCAATCTGGAATGCATAATTGATTGCCTTTGAAAAGAAACCCATCCTGGATCAGGTAGTCAATCCACGGACTCCTATCCCTAAGAAATGGGTTCTTGGCTGCCTCGTACGCCTCACCAAAGTCTGCGTCACCTGCATACATATCTTTCAGGTTTTCAAAACCCAAAGTCTTGACCCTGAATTCCTGCAGCAATAAACATTTCCTGCTCAAGGCATCAGCCACCTTGTTCACAGTCCCTAAAATGTGCTTGATCACAAATGTAAAATTCTGCATGTACTCTACCCACTTCACATGCTTCTGGTTCAGCTTCTCCTGCTGACTCACGAATTGCAGTGCATGATTATCACTGTACAGCACAAATTCTTTAGGTATGAGATAATGCCTCCACTTCTTCAGTTCCTGTATGATGGCGTAGAATTCTTTGTCATACGTGGAGTATTTCAACTTGGCATCATCCAGCTTCTCGCTGTAGTATGCAATAGGTCTGTCATCCTGACTTAAAACCCCTCCAACAGCATACCCACTAGCGTCACACTTTACTTGGAAGGTTTTCTGGAAATCTGGCAGCACCAGAATTGGCTGCTCGGTTATCTTCCGCTTCAACAGATTGAAGCTCCTTTCAGCCTCGGCTGTCCACTGAAAATTTTTATGCCACTTATTTACAGTGTCCATCATTGCAGCACTGATTCCGCTGAAGTTTCGGATGAACTTCTGATAGAAGCTTGCCAACCCATGGAAGCTCCTCACTTCAAAAACATTCCTCGGCGATGCCCAATTCCTGATTACGTCAACCTTCTCAGGATCCATCTTCAACTCATTTGCCGAGATTACAAAACCCAAATAAATGAGTTCTGTCTGCATGAATGAGCATTTATTCAAATTGATCAGCAACTTCTCCTGCTGTAGCCTTCTCATGACAATGACCAAATGCTTCAAGTGCTCTTCCCTAGTTTTGCTGAAAATCAATATGTCATCCAAGTACACCACCACGAATTTTCCAATGAATTCTCGTAGGACTTCATTCATCAACCTCATAAAAGTGTTGGGTGCATTTGTCAAGCCAAACGGCATGACCAGCCATTCGTACAAACCCTCGTTTGTTTTGAATGTTGTTTTCCATTCATCTCCCTCTCTCATCCGGATCTGATGATATCCGCTCTTAAGGTCTATCTTCGAAAAATAATTTTCCCCGCTCAGGAAATCCATCAAGTCATCCATCCTCGGCAATGAAAACCTGTACCTGATGGTGATCTTATTAATCGCCCTGGAGTCTGTACACATCCTCCAGCCTCCATCCTTCTTTGGGCTTAGTACCGTTGGAATGGCAAATGGACTAAGACTCTCTCTCACTAGTCCCTTATCCTGCAGATCCTGAACCTACCTTTTGACTTCCTCATTCTCCTGAGGTGTCAACCTGTACGCTGCCTTATTTGGTAAACTTGCTCCGGGTATGAGGTCGATATGATGACTCACACTCCGCATCGGTGGCAACGAATGAGGTAGTTCGTCCACAATGATGTCAGCGAACTCTCCCAGTAGTTGTTGAATCTCTTCCGGCAAGTCGTCCACTCTTGTGCTTGTCAAGACAACCCGTGGCTTCCTGACAACAAAGAACTGTGGATCTTCATCCTTCTCCAGCTCTGTGAGAAGTTCCTTCCCACTCATGAGAAGTATTGTACTGCTCGCTTCCGGCTTCACTTCCTGATATTTATCTTTTATCGGAAGCAACCTATGGAGTCTCCCATCCTTCTCCAAGGTGTACGTGTTCATCCTTCCTTCATGAAAAACATTTCTATCATACTGCCATGGTCTACCCAGCAGTATGTGGCATACATCCATGGGAATGACGTCACACAAAATCTCGTCATGATAATTCCCAATTTTAAATTTAACTAAGCACTGTTTAGTGACACTTACCCGATGTCCTTTTTGTAACCACGAGACCTTATATGGACTCGGGTGCTTAGTTGTTTCCAGCTCCAGCTTTTCGACCATCTCAGCTGCAATGAGATTATCAGTGCTCCTGCTATCAATGATAACCTTGCATTTCCTGTCCTTGGCTGTACAAGCCGTTCTGAATAGTCTGCTCCTCTGCACTGTGCTTTCCATCTCCTTTTCAGGCTTCAAAAGGATTTTATGCATTCCCAGCGATCTTCCACTGTCATCATCTTCTGACTCAACATCACGTCTCTGCACCTCAGTGATGTGAGTTCTTCCTCCATCCATTTTCCTCTCTGGACAGTCTGTGGCTTTATGACCGTCTTTGCCACACGTGAAACATGTGATCACTCCTCCTCTACCTCGTCCTCTACCTCGGGTACAAGGAAAAGTGTTGGCGTCAGCGTAATCACCCTGCTGATCTGGTTGTTGTCTCCTCGGCTCAGTATTTTGTTGTCTTTGCTGTGAGGTTCCACCTCTTTCAGCCCTTCCCTGAGGTCTTCTCCAATCCTCCTTGGGCTTTTGAATTTCTTTCTGGGCAACTGCCTTGCCTCTAGGCTGGCTTCTTCCTCGCCCTCGCTGTCCTTGCTTGTGGCTCAGCTTTTCTTCGGCTTTCAGAGCCATTTGGTACGCATCCTCAACAGTGAGGATGGTCAGCATGCTCAGCTCATCCTGAATGTCATACCTGAGACCATTCAGATACCTCGCTACCTTTTCGTCATCACTCTCCCGATGACCAGCTCGAATATTGAGCCTGTAGAACTCCTCGGTGTATTCTTTCACCGTCATCAACTTCTGCCTCAGGTTCTGCATGCGCCTGAATAGTGTGATCTGGTAGTCCCTCAGAATGAACTTCGCCTTCATCTTGGCGATCATCCGATCATAGCTTTTGATCTTCTGTTTTCCCTTGGAATGCCTGTCCGCCTGTAGCTTGTCCCACCATAAGGCTGCATGTCCCTTCAGCTTCGTGACGGCATGCCTTACCTTCTTATCCTCTTCGATATCCTCATAATCGAAGTAGGTGTCGAGCGCTCGGATCCAATCCAGCAACTCTTCTGCGTTTAGACTCCCCTCATAAGTCAGGATGTCCATCTTCGTCTTCGAGCTCATCCTGGAGATAGCTCTGATTAACCTTTCTGTTGAGGCATCTTCTGCTGAGACCTCCCCTTCATCATGTCCAGCTTCCTCCTCGATCTCAGGATCGCTGAACTCTCCTGCGTCGGCTCCACGCCTCTGGGTGGTCTCCATATCTTCGAGTCTCACCCTGAGATCTCGTATCTAACGCTCCATTTCAGCATTACTTGTTGGCCTACCCCCTCTTCGGGCATCCCTGTCTTCCCGATCAGGTGATGGCCTCTCTCTTCTGGGCGGCATTATATATCCCCTCTCTGCTACCTGAACAAAGAGAATTCCAACTCCCGCTCTGATACCACTCTAACGCAAGTCGTGAGTATCAGAGTGCTTTCCTTTCTCCTTCCCTTCTCTCGCCTGCAATATACAGACAAGACTTCAGGGCTCTGATACCACTCTGACGCAAGCCGCACCCCCTCGACGGCACGGTCGCCCCTCCAGGACCTTCACAAACCTTGGCCCGAAGAGTCCAAGCTCTTCCACTCCCTTGGGATCTCTTTACCCACAGTATACCTTCCTCGGCGATTCCCCGCTTTCGGAAATCGGGAAATCGGCACTCGCGTGTTCGCGAGTTGAACGCTTGTGATATCGATCCTTCAATTCCTGAGCTTCGACCTCCAATGATCAACGGTCAATGCTCGAGTATCGGCTTTCCCTTATCGGGATATTGTGACCCGCAATGTCCATACTCTATGCTTTCAAAACCCCGAGTACCGAGGTGTCGAGCCCTCGCTACAACGCCACCTGTACTCCACTCGCTCCCGAGCTCCACGCTGCCACGTCACGTCGGCATTTCACGGATCGCGGGTCCGTGACTCCAAGTTTCCTGCTGCTGGAAACCCCGAATGCCGAAACCCTGATGCTCCGGATTCGTGCCACCTGTCCCTCTAGAAAACGACGGTTCCGATCGAATCGAGGGATCACACTTCGCAATTTCAATGTGCACGTGATTCTTGCACCTGCCAACCCCGATTCGCCGATATGCAACGACAAATGGTTCTCCCTGCGCCTGAGGGTTAACCGCCTCGCTCCTTCTCCCAGATCCAACGATCCACGGAATTTCAAGAGCCTGCACGACGATTCAATTCGTCGATTCTCTTCCTCTAGAAAGAGATCTCCGCTCCACCACCTTCGTTTTATGCGGCCTCCACTGGGGTCAATTCCACAGCGAATCAAAGGAACTATCCCTCCTGAGCTTTTATCAACTCAGACCCCTTCAGAGATTTCTCACGCACTTTGCTCGCTCTTCAACCTTCAACCACTCTCCAAGTGTTGAAGTCTTCTGAGTCCTGTGCGCTCACGCCCACAACAGCTTCGGCTCTTTCCTCCCTCAGACTTGCTACTGGGGCTCCAGTTCGACCTGCACTTTACCTGCACGACTCGAACTACCTAAATTCACCCAGGGTGAATGAGAGCAAAAGTTCACATACTTAGCCACCTCGACGCACTCTATGCGGAGGTATTCGACTGCACTCGATGCAGGAATCTTCTGGCCTAAGTAGAGAAACAATTGAAACTCATTCTCTCAGGTTTCTAACCTGATATGCAATCACATAAGCAGCATATAAAAGATAAGCATAGAAAGAAGCAAACATGCATAAGAAAAATATCAACAACACACAGAGATCAAACACGTCCATGGAATTGAATCAAAGCTCTTCTTATTAATTCAATAGTTGTACATGGAGGTTTCTTCACAGAGTCTATGCTCTGCTCTCTAATGCCTCTATGCTTTCTCTCCCAATGTTAATGCTTGATGATACTACAATGATACAAGGGAGGGTGTCTATACTCCGTTTTCCCTCTCAAAAGGTGACTGTCTAATCTACAGTTAATTTCTATCTAACAGCCTTAATAGCCTTAAATGCCTTCCTATCTATAACATAATACAAGTGCGCCCGGCTTTGAATGCCTTTTGTTAAACGGTGGTGCAACAATACCAAGGAAAAATTCAAAATCAGAAGTTTACTGTCTCGTCCAGCTGTCTCTTCTTTCCACGCGCTGGCTCGCTTGGTAGGTGAGTGATGCTCTTGCATCATTATGCATCTTGTCTTGGATTTTATGCCCCCAAACCAAATTGGCCACATGTCCTTGAATGGATTGAGGACGCGAGTTGAAACTTGTGATACAAATCAAAATGAGACTCAAATGGATGAAATGTAAGTTGCATTAGATTCAGAGTACCTGGTTTCATCTAGTGTGGCCCCTTTGTTGCCATTCTGTCAACTAGAAAACCGTTTGTTGGAGTATATTCGACACTAGGGTTTTTCTCAATGAGGCATAGTGCAATTTTTTAAGAGGAGGTTGATTTTCAAGAACATTGTATCGGGCCTTTGTGGGTAGTGTAGTCACATTATCCTTGGCCAAATATACCTGTAGGATCTTACATAAGTCCGGTATGCTCTTCGGTTTGGATTTTATGCCCCCGAACCAAATTAGCCACATATCCATGAATGGATTGAGGAGGTGAGTTGCAACTCATGATAAAATTGAAACCAAGACTTGAATGGACAAACATTCATTTGCATTGGATCCATAGCACCAAGTTTCATCTAGTGGGTCCCCTCTCCTATCATTTCATGAATCAAAAAACTATTTTTTGGAGTATCTTTGGCATTAAGGATTTGCTCAATGAGGCATAGTGCAATTTTTGAAGAGGAGGTCGATTTTCAAGAAAACTGTGTAGGGAATTTTTGGATAGTGTTGTCACATGGTCCTTGGCCAAATAGATTTTCGGTAGCTTATGAAGCTTTGTTATGTTAGTGGGTTTTGATTTTATGCCCCCGAACAATATTGGCCACATGTCCCCTAATGGATTGAGGTGTCAAGTTGCAACTTGCAATAAAACTAAAACCGAGACTCTGATGGATGAATCATTAGTTACATTGGATATGGAGCACTAGGTTTCATATAGTGGGGCCCCTTCAATGTCAATCAAAAAATCGTTTGTTAGAGTATCTCCGACACTAGGATTTTTCTCAATGAGGCATAGTGCAATTTTTGAAGAGAAGGTCGATTTTCAAGAACACTTTGTCAAGAATTTGTGGGTAGTGTAGTCACATCATCCTTAGAAAAACAAAGTTGTGGGAGATTTTAGAAATATGTTATGTTTCATGGTTTTGATTTTATTCCCCGAAACCAAATTGGCCACATGTCTCTGAATGGATTGAGGAGTCGAGTTACAACTCGCGATAAAACTCAAATCGAGACTCGGATGGACAAACCTTCAGTTGCATTTTATCTAGAGCACCGAGTTCTAGCTAGTGGGTCTGCTCTATTGTCATTCCATCGACCAAAAAATTGTTTGTTGGAGTATCTTCAGAACTAGGGTTTTTCTGAATGAGGCATAATGCATTTTCTTAAGAGGAGGTCAATTTTCAAAAACATTGTGTTGCACGTTTGTGGGCAGTGTAATCACATGGGCCTTGTCCAAATAGACTTGCGACAACTTATGAAACTCTGTTATGCTACTATTTTTGGAATTTATGGCCCCAAAACAAATTGGCAACGTGTCCCTGAATGGCTTGAGGTGGTGAGTTGCAACTCACGATAAAATTCAAACTACTACTTAGATGAACGAACCATTAGTTGCATTGGATATGGAGGAAAAGTTTCAGCAAGTGGGGCTCCTTTGTTGTCATTTTGTCGGTTGGAAAACCATTTTTTGGACTATCTTTGGCACAAGGGTTTCACTCAATGAGGCACAGTGAAATTTTTAAAGAGGAGGTTGATTTTCAAGAACACTATGTCAAGATTTTGTGGGTGTTGTATTCACATGGGCCTTGGCCAAACAAACTTGTGGGAGCTTACTAAACTCTGTTATGCTACTCGATTTGGATTTTATGCCCCAGACAAAATTGGCCACATGTCCTTGAATGGATTGAGGAGACAAGTTGCAATTCACGATAAAACTTAAAAGAGACTCGAATGGATGAACCGTCAATTTCATTGGATTTGAAGAACTTAATTTTAGCTAGTGGGGCCCCTCCTATGTTATTCCATTGACCGAAAAACCATTTTTTGGAGTATCTTTGTCACTAGGGTTTTTCTTAGTGCTTATTACATATGTTTGAAAATTTAACACCTTGTTAGGCTAGACATGGCATGGCAAGTGAAGGCATGTAAAGGCAAGGAAAGTGAAAGCATGAAATGAAAAGGCATAGAAAGGAAAGTCATGGAAAGAAAATGCAATGGAAGGCAAGGCATGGAAAGGAATGGCAAGGAAAGGAAAGGAAAGGCAACACAAAGCATGAAAAGGCAAGGTAAGTCATAGCATGGAAAGGCATGGCATGGAATGGAAAGGAAAGGAAAG
>JZKD02S1532765.1:0-10501 GCA_000966675.3 Picea glauca
TTTTGTAAGTGCGCCAGAGCAGGATGTTACACTTGTGTATGTGTATCCAGGTGATAAATCATGGTGACATGATTAAACATAGAAACTGTAAATATATGCCAATCATAACATAAAAGTAAAGCTTTAAATAGCAAAACATCCCATAAAATTAATCATCCACCTATCACTATGTCAAAATGAAACCAAGACTGCATTATCAACCATATAGGACCTTGTTAGCATCATCGAAACAACAACAAAAAAGGTGTGATATGACTATCTTCGAGCCTCCAAAATACAAGGGGATACCACCTACTAGTATTATATTATGAGCATAGTTTAAATAATAAGGCTTTAGCAATACTTTGCGGGTGAAATTCCTCGTTGAGATTTTAATCGTCAACAAACTGGCGACTCCACATGGAAATCCAATAGATTAAGAACTCGGAATAACTAGTTTCACATAATAAGAACAGTAGATCAAGAAGATATAACCAGAATGATTATGCAACATGGGGAAGTGAGCGAATTTAAGGGAATAATGACCCAGAGTTTGGGAATAACTCATGGAAAATGTTAAGTATGAGGGGGTTTATCCCTGTAAGCATAATCATTCAACTAAGAATTGTTCTTAACTTCAAGGAGAAAATTTTTCTGAATTTTCTCTTTTGAATCTCGAAATGGATGAAGAAAAGGAAAGGAGAAGAGGGATAAAACCAACTATCTCATAAAACAACAGTGGAAGCAGATAACAATTTCAATTATGCCTTCAAGGGGAACATCATGATAGTTGTGTAAGTTCGATTGTTATTGATTAACAATACTTTGCAGGACTTTCATTTTGGAAGAACTGATCCAACATTTTATTCTTGACAAAAAATGAAATCAAAAGCAAGAAATGCCATAACAAAAATGAAACAGCAAAATTTGAGTGAGAAGAAATTAAATGACAGAAATGAAACTACTAAAATGAAGGTAGAAATGAAAACTTTTTTAAATGAAGAAATGAAAACTACTATAATACATAGACATTATGAATAGGGTTTAACTTTTCAAGTTGGTTCCATGTAATGTTTTAAGTGGGAACCGTTAGTGCTATAGGAAAACAATCGGTCTTGTAAGTCCTTTAGAATATAAGAGTTTGCACCTAGGACAAAAGCGATCTTGAAAGGACCTAGACATAATTTTTGAAACTGTGAATGCCTTCCTCTATCAACATGAGATGAATCCCATAACAATACCTTCTCATTGACTTTAAATTTTACATCTTTGACACTCTTGTTGAAATGTTTTTTAACAGTCTGTTGTCTTCTCTTTATATTATCCAAGGAAACCGTCCTTTGCTCCTCTAAATCCAAAAGTGCATTAATTCTTTGGGAGACATCAAAAGAATTCAATTCTTTGACCTGTAGCATTAACCTTAAGGAGGAAAGTTCCAGCTCAGTAGGAAGAATGGATTCTTGACCATAAGCAAGATGAAAAAGAGTGCAACTAGTGCTCACCTTGGTGGTGGTTTGATCTTCCCAAAAAGCGTAAGTGAGGAGAGTGTGCCATTGACGAGGCTTATCCTCAATGAGCCTTTTGATAATTCTCACCAGATTCTTATTGGTAGACTCGATCATCCCATTACCTTGGGGATAATAATCTGATGAAGTAAATTGTTTAACCCCCAACTTAGCCAAAATTTGGGTCAGCTTAGCCAAAAAAAAAGAAATACCATTGTCTGTAATAATTTCCAAAGGAAGACCAAATATGGAAAAAATATTATTTTCAAGGAAAGAAATCACTTGCTCATCCTGTGAATGTTTAAGCAGGACAACTTTAGTCCATTTAGTAAAATAGTATGTAGTTGTTAAGATAAATACTTGTCCTGCAGAAGATGGAGGATTAATAGGACCAATAAAGTCCAAACCCCACTTTGAAAAAGGAAATTTTGGGAGGACAGGTTGTAAAGGCATGGCTGAAAGGTGTTCCTTCCAAGCAAATTTATGGCACTTGTCACAAGATCTGGAAAAAACATATGAATCATGAAAAATTGAAGTCAAATAATATCCTTTTCTGATAATCTTGAAAGCAATGGTTTTATAAGAAAAAAATGACCTCCTACATGAATAACAGAATTTGAAGAACCATCAATTTCTTGCAACAATTTATGTGCTTCCTCATTGTTTACACAACAAAACAGCATACCATCGATATATCTTCTAAACAAGAAGCATCCTATAATGACGTATCTAGCAGATTCGAGATGGAGCCTTATTCTTTGGTGAGTGTATAAGTTATCTGGACATCTTTGATTTTTCAAACAGTAAACCAAATTTTTGTACCAAGGATGTTTAGAAATAGGAAGGATTTGATTTTCAATGTAGAATAGTGATGATAGAGAGCTATCATGGTCATCAATTTCTTCACTAGTTTCAGCATGTTGAGCTAAGTGAAGGGATAAGTCACGTCCCTTGATGGTGTTAGAAGTCATGATAGTTGAATCATGCTCCTAGATCTTGGCAAGCCAATGTGAAAGCTTCCCTGAAAGATAAGTCTATGAGAGAAAAAACTTGACAGTGTGTAAAGGGACTTTTACCAACGTGTGCTTACCTAAGATGAAGTGGTGAAAATTTTCAACATCTTTAACAAGAGGAAAAGCATGCTTTTCAATAAAAGAATATTTAAACTCATCATCAAACAAGCTTTGGCTCATGTAAGCCACTAGTTTTCCATTTCCTTGGTCATCACATTGCATGAGGATAGAAGGAATTGCTTCCTCTATGGAATTAGTATATATCGTGAATTCTTTCTCAAAACCTAGCTTCACCAAAATCGGTGCAGAACTGATTGCTTCCTTGATCCCTAAAAAATCATTTTCGACATCATCTATCCAAGAAAAAGAACAATCTTTCTTAAGAATATTATGAACTGGCTTGACCATCACAGCAAAATTGGGAACAAACCTATGGACGAAGTTAATAACACCCATAAAATCTTGAACCTCCTTCTTGGAAGTGGGAGTAGGCAGATTAAGGATAGCAGCAATCCTTTCAGGATCAATGCTTATTCTTGAATAAGAGACAATGTGTCCAAGGAGATTGCCCTTGGTAACGTCGAAAATAGACTTAGAAGGATTTAGAGAAATGCCAAATTTCTTGCATCGCGTGAGAAAGTTTTTAAGATGACCAAAATGATTCGATAGGTTTTTAGAATAAACAGTTAAGTCATCAAGATAGATCTGAATAATCTTGTCGATCAAATCGTCAAAATCTATTTGCATAGCTACTTGAAAAGTGGCACCTGCATTAAATAATTCAAAAGGCATATGTTCATAATAAAATGTGCCCCAACGAGTAATAAAGGTGGTTTTATATTTATCTTCCCTTTTTACCTTTATTTTATTGTAACCAGAAAAACCGTCAAGTAAGGACATCATCTGTGACCCTGCAACTTGCTGCAAAATCATTTCCATATTAGAGAGAGGAAAGTGATATTTTATACTAGCCCAATTCAATGTGTGAAAATCTATGCATAATCTGATCTAACCATTTGTTTTCTGAACAAGAACCAAATTGGAAACCCATTCAAAATACTTGATCGAAAAAATGATCACATCCTTCAAGAGTTTTTCCAACTCCTATCAAATAGTTGATTCCAGTGTAGGGTTAATGGGTATTTGTTTTTTCCTAACTGGTTTTATGCCCTCCTTGATAGGAATGGCATGTTGTATAAGAGTAGGATCAAAACCACGAAGATCCTCATAAGACCAAGAAAAAACATCTTGAAATTCACCAAACAGTCTAGCGAACTTCAATTTTTCTTCATCAAAACATTAAGCACCTATTTTAAAATTCTTTGGAGATTCATGTGTTCCAATGTTCAAGGAAATGGTTTCACCCACTTTCCTTTTCGAATCCTCTTCTTTACATTTCTCTTTGTTTCCTACATCACTCAATGAAAATGAACTTTCTAGAGGAGTCAAGCCTTTAGGAATTTTGTTATCTTCCATCGATATGATTTCCTTAGGCTTGTAAGGTTCATTTTGAATGAAATCATAGATGCTCTCATCACTAGGGAAGACTTGCCATGATCCTATATTGTCAAGGATGTGTGGATGATATAGAGACTAAAAAGTACAATGTGGTCTTTGTGGAATAATTTTTTGAGTAGGAGAGGCTACAAAAACAACTAACCGGTCAGCCATTGAGTTAAATTCCCTTTTAACATGAGTGATGTTGAAAGATAGTAAGTTCGAGATAAGTCCCCAAACAGTTTGGGTGTAGCGTTTCATTAACTTGTTTCTAGGAGAGTATATTTTTCGTATGAGGTTTAAAACAAGTTTGGAATCCCCAAAAACTGTAAGTTGACCACAACCCAGATTATAGGCATTTTTAATGCCTAACGGTAATGCTTCAAATTCAATGACATTTTTTGTGCAAGCAAACTCTAGCCTATAGGAAAATTTATGAATATTACCCTCAGGAGAGTACAAGATAATACCAGATCTGTTTCCTTCATTGGAGCATGAACCATCAAAGTGCATATGACACATCCCATCATCTAAGTCGATTTGTTCCAAGGAGTGGTGTCCTCATCTGTAAATATGGAATACACTCCTAGGTCCTCCTCGATATAATTCACATTAGGTTGTGGAACGCTTTATATGTAAGGTGAAATTCTCCCCTCCCTTAGTACTATGATGTTTTTACAATTCTAAGGAACGAATAAGTGTGTCACATCGAGTGAGAGGTATCCACCTATCAAAGCTTTCCAATCTCTTCCTAAGATGATGAAGTAATTACTCACTAACATATAAATTATTTGAATACTAAGGGTTGTCCTTAGTTCAGGATGTGTGCACAAAACCAAGTTCACGTCCTTAATCTCACCTATGGTTGATTGTTGAACACTATTATAAGAGAGAGTGCTTCTAGAATTTTTATTTGTACAGGACAAGCATAGCTTTTCCATAATAATATTCGACATTACACTTGGGTCTGAACTGCCGTCAATGAGACAACAATGAGCAATCTTGTCCATAATATTTACAGAAATATAAAACAGGGGTATTTTTATAGGGTGCCTAAAGTTGTGTACACCTAACTTATTTACGGTTAAATACTCTTCAATAACCTCTTCAGAGAGATTGGCTATGGTGGAAGTCTTTCCTTCCATGAAATTGTTCAGATGATTTTGTTGCTCAGGGACGACAACCATGTCCATAAGGGTAACATCGGTCTTGAGATTAGCCAATTGATTGAGAATTTTGTATTTGGAAGAGGGAATAAGGGAGAGAGTTCCTTAACTATCAGGAGCCTTGGGAACCTAAACAATAGCAACTGGTGAAGATGCGCTTGAGCTGGAATAAGTGTGAGGAGGATCGGATTTACCTTTTTTAGCATAGGATTTATTCCTACTATTTATGATCATGACATCCTCTGGCTCTGTAAAGTCTAGGACGGGAATAATAGTTTTGGGTCTATTACCAAAGATTGTATCTATGGCACTCTTCTTTACCTCACAAGTACTTTCCTCGTGGTGTTCCTCACAAAATTTACACCAACTGTGAGGCATAATCGCTTTAGGATGAAATTTTTTATCATTAGGATTCCTAAAGGGTGGTGTAGAAGAAGATGAATCCCCAAGGGTAAGTGAAGGTACATTTCTGGTCTGCTCATACACTATCATTCGATTGTTCATGTCTTGTACAAGTTGTAGGAGAGAGGACATGTTTGTTTGTTTAACTGAATCTCCCTAGGGAGGACCTGTTCTTTCAAGTTGTTCTTCATACTCTAAACAAGTATGTAGAGCGGAACCAAGGTCATCAATGGATTTTTCCTCAAGCCTATGATGGTAGGGGGAAGGTAATGAATTATAATAATGCATGAAAGCATCTTGGTTCTGAGGGAGAATGAGTTCAGGGATTTGGTTGTATAATTTGGTGAAATGCAAGTTGAAGGAATTGATGGTCTCACCATCCTTATAAGTGATGTTATTGTACTCCCATAACTACTCGGCTGGGATTTTGGGTTGCCCATAGGTATATTTGAACCAATAGACTAATTCCTCTCAAGTAGGCAGAATCTTAGGAGGAAGGTCAAAGAAATTGGTCGTAGCCTTCCCTTCGATGGAATTCACAAATAAGTGCATGAAAGTATTGTTTTCATTGTATTGTATGTTGTGAAAGGCATTACAAAATGCCACCAAGTGTTCATTTGTAGTGACATTGTTATTCCCTAAAAACCTAGGAAGATGATCTTTGAATTTAGGAAGTGGACGAGTAGTAGGTGTCAGGTTAAGAGGAGAGGAAACATGCCACGGTGTGGTTGTAACATCTTATTCAAATTGAAAAATCCCATACTTTTTAATGACTTTGGTGGGGTTTATGGTAGTTTGGATAGGGACTTGGTGACTATATAAGATACCAATCACTAATGAAGTTGAAGATTGAGATGAAGAAGCACCTCCAGTGCCACCAAAGCCACCACTAGATGCCATCTTGTGGATAATGGGCAAGGGAGAGAAAGACAAACTGGATGAATCAGATAAGGTTATCCTTAGAGAACTTTTTTGGTTTGATAACACAATGTTCCTTCTTCATATTTCAGCAATAGGATTAATTTCAGGTGATAAGCCTCTTCTTCTCGTAGAAACATGAGGGTGTAAGGACATGAAAAGAAGATCAAATATGGAAGAAGAAAGTTATGGTTGATTCCTAGGTTGTTTATTCCTAGATTCCCAACGTTCTTGGGCACTTGTGTCTTTTTCAACTATTGACCATGAACGATTAAGCTCAGCCCGAGTATTAGCAGTGTCTAAAATGGTGTTAAAAGTTTTTAAAGAAATGTTGGTATGATCTTGAAGACCGAGTTCAATATTAGACTGCCTTGAAACAAATACATTCATTAAGAAATGAAACAGTCAAAGAGTGAATATCAAAAAAATAGATACATTCTATGATAATCAATCATAAAAATCAACCAGAGAGATATGGAACATCTCCGCAGTATGGTTGCCAAATAAATGTTGAGGAAAACATATGAAATAATATTACTCACGCATTTTCAGATCTTACTTGGCTAAAGAAAGATAGATGGGAATATCACCCTATGTTTATAGCCATCAAAAATTGTTTCCTAATGCACAAGTATTAGTTACAAGCGCTTAGGCTGATTTTCTTATAAATAAAATATTGTTGAAAAATTCAATATTTATGTAATTTTATGAATATATCATATGCAGAAATGAATGTAGAGACAGAAGTAAAAATACCAATTCAGTAATAAACACAGATGAGACATAAATCAATCGCTTATTTCATTCCAATTTATCGAAGAATCGTTCTCTTTACAAAATTCCTTGAGGAAGTTTGGACCAAACTCAAACTTAGATGTCCCATTGAAAACCATACAAAAGGACTTTTGACAGAAAGTAAAAAACTGAACTTTAAAAGTTGGATCATCTTGCCACATATTGATGCACACTCGACTCTGTTCAATATCCTTTATCAGTCATGAAATTTAATTCACAAACATACAATTCTACACAAGACTATCAAAGATATATCAACACCTCTGAAAAGAAAGTATCTGAATGATGTAATTCAGTCTTGAATCTTATTGTCTACAATAGGACCCTACTATCATAAAAGAGAATTAGGCTTTTAATGAATTAAAGAATGAATGAAAACTAAATTATCTCAATAAAACTCAAGAGCAGACCTTAGTATGTTTTCTCCTTCTATTCTCCTCTTGCTCCTCCTTCTCTTTTTGTCTTTAAGCAATCAGAATTAGTTGAAGTAGTTAAATTACCTCTTTAGTTAAGTTAACTAAAACTCAACCAACTTTTTAGTTTAGGGGGGGAATTAATAAAATAATAATAAGATTCTTTAATAAATAATAACTAGTAGGTGGGACCCCTTATGATTCCCTTTAGTTTCTTTAACAAGCATAAACACAACTAGTTAATCAATCAAACACATCCCTCCTTGTTGCTCCCATCATCACTCTCATAATTTTAAAATTAATATCAATGATATTTGAAACCATAAACAAAAATATAATATCCAACATATCCAAAAACTAGTGTGATCTCCAAAAACTTTAGAAGTCAACTGTTCTTAAGAATCAATAAATAAAAACACTCAAAAAACATATTTTCCACTCTGGGAGGAAATGTTCCCCTTGTTATTTTTGTCTCCCTTTTATTTCTCTAAATTTTCCTTAGGCTGTGTGGAGCCTTTAGGCCTGATCTCACTAATAACATGAGAGAAATCATCTATCAAATGTGTGCGGGATGAAACGGATTTGGAAGATTCATTTGATGGAGAGGAGGGGGCAACAACAGTTTTCCTTTATCAGGAGAATGGTGGGATTCAGTTTTTAACCTCTTTCTTACGTGGGAAGACTGTACTGGTGAGTGTGTAGGGGTAGCTTGGACAATTTGATTAACTGGTGGAGGAGGAGAAGGTAGAGACAAATTGGGCCAGCCACGATGTTGGGAGACTGTTGGGTGAACACTCTCTTGTCATTTGTCATTTTCAGGGACTTCGGGTTGTAATGAGACATGAGGGGAAACTAGAATACCAGGGACATGTGGGGCTTGGAAAGGAGGCCTTTCTAGCCTAGGTTGAACCACTCCTTGTCCAATCCAGTTAAAAAATCCAGCTTGGAATAGTTGGCTCAACTCTTGTGAGTCTACATCAAAATGTATAGAAAACCTTGTCCTTCTAGGGCCCCTGTTCCAATTTCCTCTTCCTCTATTACCCAGGCCATGTCTACCTCTACTGAAGAAGCTCATTCATGTATGCATTAATTATTAGAAACTAGTTTCTTCAACAAACCATACATGACATCTCTTTAAATATGAAACAAATTTTGGCTTAGCAACACATCAGACTCATGCAATCCAATCCATAAAATCAGTTAATACTTGTCAATGAGCAGAGGGTGAATAAGGGTTCTGGGATATATGAGGGATTGTATTGAGAAAAAAATGGTAAAATCAAGGGGGTTAGATCATGATTACTACTCAACAAATCATCAAACAATCAACTGTATTGTAATAACAAAAAATATCAATTGTAATTCATCCATGTGCCATCCTTCAACTGTTATAATACAAAGTTTTCATTTAACTATAATTTAATTTTAAGAACAGTGAGTGAATAGTGAATCTAGGAAGGTGAGGGGACTTGTAATGTGCGGAAAAGTGAGAGAATGGCAAGGAAATAATGAATATTGTTCATAAAACAAATCAAGTAATCAATAAACATAACTTTGTACTCAATACAAAAAATACCAACACCAATTCAATAATTATTGTGTATAAAAATTGTTCATTGTTTAGCATTCAAATTCTTCAAAAATTCTCAATTAGAACATTATGAAATCATACTCATAATCGAAATAGCTTTCAACAGTGCTATTAAGAAAATGCTTGGTCTCTAATTTATTTCCTTTCCTTTTAAGAATCAAAATAAAACACACGGAAACATTGATCCACCTTTATCCATAATACATCGCTATAAAAATATCATACATTGTCCATAAATTCATGATCGACCAATTAAAACATATCCACAGGTCCCTTTCCAAATTGAACAAACTTCTAAAACATGCCCGATTTCATACATTCTTCAACATAGCAACCAATAAGTTCTTGTAATGGAACCACAGTCAACATAAACCTGAGGTTCATCACTGTCAATGAAACCATTCATAATATGCACGATGATTCATAATATATGCACAGCGAACATAACGAAATACACACAGTTACCAATTCCATAATTTTCTATAACCATGATTGGGCCTAGTGAAACACACAGGAGTCTCCAATTTGTTGTAACATCCCGCTCTGGCGCACTCACCAAACTTATTCTTTGAGGACACTTTCTCGCAAGTGATCTGGATTTTTATGATGATAAAAAATTTTCCTTCATTATGATGCATTAAGTTATATGACGGGATGTTTTTACTACATTGATGTAGACAGGTGCTGTTGACTCAGTTCATTGAGTGTGCAGGGTTTCGGACCTTGAGGATGCAGAGGCATCGGTGGAACTCTCTTGGACTCCGGATTGAGTCAGGGAGTGAGATATTTGAGTTGTTTCATTTACGGTGATATTGTTTTGATTTGATGCTATGCTATTGATTTTATGATATGTTGTTGACATGATCTGACATGATGGTTGATGATGCAGGCTGACAATAGCTTGTCGACCAGACTCACATATGGAGTAAAGGGGCCACACACGATTTCAGAGAGGTTGAGGGAGAGGGGTGGACAGCAGCCCTGCCACCGCCTACTAGCACTCTCGTCGTGGCTCGAACTGTAGGTTAACGATTACCTAGTTCGAGAGGACCCACGATGCCATGAGGACCGACTGCGACAATCGCTCACGATGATTCTAAGGGGTGCGCAATAAGGCGGGGGCCTTATTCCTTAGAACCCTTAGTCTCCTACGAGTTCACCTGGCGGAGTGTTTACTCCAGGGGTTATAGAGGTCTACCAATCAGTCCAGTCGGCGAGTGGC
>JZKD02S1532776.1:0-10501 GCA_000966675.3 Picea glauca
TGAATGGGTGGTGAGATATGCTTTGTGATAGACTTTTCATGGTAGAAATCTCCAATTTTCAAGAGAGTTTAAATTATATTTTTGTTTAAACCAAATTTGACATGGGTGTTTATTTTAGGATTTTAATATATTCATGGGATTATGTGTTGGATTTCTTGGCCTATGATTTTTTTTAATTTTATATTTATTTGGGTTGTGTGGTTTTTATGAGTTTCATGATGCTAGATCTACCCATTTTGGGATTTTATTAGACTATGTGATATTATTGTTTGAAACATTGTTGGGCTCCAATTTTGTCATATTTTCTTCCATACAAATACACTCATCATTACACCTTCTCCCCGCATTTCTTCCATAGTATATCCCTAATTACACCATAAAGCTCTATTATCTCTTGTTATTCATCCTATGTGGTTAATACATAATTTTCCATACTTTTAGTGATTAAAAGGATGATTATAAAATAGTTTTGCTAATGATGGTTGAATTCATCCGGTACCTGCACTGGAGGTCATCTGGTACTCACACTCCAAGTCATTTGGTACCAGAAGGTTCTGCAATCATCCAGTACCTTCACAGTCATCCGGTACTCACACTCCATGTCATACGATACTCACACTCCATATCTTACGGTACTCACAATTCTTCTCATCCGGTACTAGAATGTTCCAGAAACCATCCGATACTAGAATGATCCAAGTCATCTGGTACCAACATCAACAACCATTTGGTATTCGATTATAGTAGAAAATTTGGCATGCTTCTAAAGGAAAATCAGAGGCACGGGTTTTTTTGAGAACGACGTCTACATGTGGACATGTGTGAAAGAATTCACTTAGATCACATGTGTGGATCTCTAGCTCAAGGGGAATGATTTTGCAAAAATTAGTAAAAATTTCAAACTGCCAACTTGCGCCTCGATTTTCGTCCAGCTGGTATCATATCTAGAAATTATAAGATATGGGTTTTGTCTAGAATGTGGAAAAATTGAGTAACACATGTGAAATTTTTCAAAATCCTAATTAGTTTGGAGGATATGGGTGGATCCCTAACTCGAATCTGCCCAAATTACAATAAAACCCATTTTTTTGTGATTTTATTCCAAAAATGTAAAATTTGAAATCTGAGCATTGAGATTCGGTCCCATCCACTCCTCAATGATCCTTCATGTATAAATAATCCTCATAGGGATGTGAGAAAGAGCCATTAGTTTCATGAAGATTTTGTAAATGCAAGATTTATTCTTGTGAGAAAGCTTTAAGGAGTTGTTAACCATGTAAAAACAGAGTTTTTGATCTCAATGAAGAATTAATTGTTGATGCCACATTAAGTATCCTTCTAGCTTGATCCGAGTCCTTCTTAGCAGCACTGATCTCCTGGGAATGGCCCTTTAGTGAGGGTAAGTGTTGTCATACTTCATTTATTTTGTAGATTAGTATTGTGTTGTTTGTTTACATGCAATTCAATTTTGGTTTTGATTATTGATTGGATGCATTTCAATTTTGTCATTTACATTAGTTTTGGTAATTAAAACTCAGATTTCTTTACCCTTCATTTGTGTGCACAAATCCCATAGATATATGTTATTTGCATTAATGGTTCTCAATACTCTTTTTTTGTGAAATTCATTCTCATTGCATTTCAATTCATTTCCAAAACTTCTTCCCATATGTGCATCTTATATTTTCTTCAAAAATTGATTGGGATAATACTCCTCAAGATCGCATACATATTATCAACTTTCATATTCATTGCCAACCATTTTCATTAACAAACACGTACATTTTGCAGCTGCTATACTCATCTAGATTCAGTTCATACATATAGATCAATTGTAGAAGGTATTGTTCGCCCTCCAATTCTTCATATTCCACTTGCAATTCTTCCCACAAACACTCTGCCACACCCATGAATTATGTCCACACATTCACCATTTGTTTCAAATCTAATCCATTCTATCATATGCATATACCCATCATTAATTAGATCTATTCCATAACATAATCATATCTCCATTCCATCTCATTTCCGTTTTTCTATTGCTTATTGCTTCAGAGATTGATTAATTCATTAAGACCTTATCATATACACAATATTTTGAATGCATCAAATAAACAAGTATCACTCTTTATTCATTATTTTCTACCTAAAACTTAGTTATATTCAAAAGCTATTATTCTTTTTAGTCAAGTCCTTTAGAGAAAAAAATGAGTAACCTTGTATTCTCATTCATTTCTTCTAAATGCCAATTGTATTAAATCTCCATTACTCTTGTGCATTTGATTCACTCAATACTTATTTATCATTGGTGTATACATTTAAAAGGTTGATTTTGAGTCTAAGTGAATCTTAGGTGTTGATCGAGTTTGATGATTTTGAGTTTCCCACACTTAGTTTTCATTTCCCATGCCTTTGGTTCCTTGCACTTTAATTTCACATAGCTTCAATCACCAACAAACAGATTAGAGGTCTAACTCGTGAGATATGGCCTTCTCGTGTTGGAATTCTTCCCAAGGTGTTAGTTTATTTCCTGTCATTTGAATTCATTTATGTTTGCTTGTTTCCTTTATTGCATTTAACTACGAATCCACTATAGGAAATAATCATTGAAGGGCATGAAACTTAAGTAAGCTACTCACAATTAATCACACGAGCTACTCACGATTAATCACACGAACATCACCCTGAGTGGATGAAATACTTTGATCTAATCCTTTATAACAATAGGTTGTTCCTACGTCCCACTGATGAATCCTTAATGTTAATTTCCTACAGTGTGGTTTTGAAGATTGCTTTGTCAGCTTTAGATTAGGCTAGGCTAGGCTTTGATCCTACGTTTCATGCACCTGTACCTCAAATATTACGAGCCGCGATTGATAATTTAATGTGGAAATTAATAGTACATATATTTAAGCCTACATTTTGGTTTCATTGTTGGGGAGGTGCTAAAGGGATTAGAGCATAGGTAAGTTGCTTTTATTTCTCTAAAGCCTTGATTGTTCCTTTCATGTAAGTGTGTTTGTTTTCATGCAAGTGTGTTTATTTTGATGCAAGTGTGGTGTGCTTTTAAGGATGACCTAAGGGCGGAAAGAAGATGGTAATACGTGAGGGAAGAGTCCACACATCCACTTTAGTGGGGTTTCTCTAAAGTTAGGTTTTCCTCCTTTTACCAGTTAGAAATTTTGTTTTATTAATATTAGCCATTATATATATATATATATATATATATTGGTGACAACATCGTCCTAGTAGCATGGTGGCACTTCAAGTATATAATTTGTTTTCTTACATTTTCTTTTAGTTCGCTTCCTTTTCATTTTTTTAGGATTTTTATTTTTTATTTTTTGGGTGTTATAAGAACCCATAATCCATGTGTGAGACAAGACCTATCAACCAACAATATGGATTCAATGATGATAATGAGTTTTTAAGAACTCTCTCAAATCCTAGCAACAACTTAGATCTCTTCTTCTCAAGAAGAGCACATCTTGACAACATTCAGGAACCTATCTACTTCTCCAAAATACATAAAATAACCAAAGTCCTATGAGCCATGCCTACAAGAATATTGAGAAATCGTCATTGATCAATTTGACCAATCTACTAAGGAGATCGAAGACTCATGGGCCATATCTAATAAGGAGAATCCATTAGAACCTGAGATCGAGGAGGCTAAATAAAATAATACACATAGTGGTTTAAATGATGAGGTGAACCAAGGACACCACAATTATATTGAACGTTGGTTCTAGGCGACTGTTAGATTGCACCACTATTGGTTCATCATGTTCGGGTACTTATTAAAGTATATTATATAAACCTGAAATGTGATTATATTTATGATCTTGTTACGCACATGGCTTCATTGCAAGTATTCATATACTTGAAAATGAGTCTTTTCTTAGGTAAGGTAGGACAATAAATAAATAAATGTTGCATGTAGTTGTTAGTTTGGTGCAGCATCACTTTTTATGTATTTTTCAATAATTGTAGTTGTTAGACTGAGAAACTAATCTTAAGGGAGTTTTGTTGGGCCCGAGATATGATCAATTTTATGACAGTCATTAGACACCTTTGTCGAATGTACATGTTTATTTTTCATGTTTTGGAGAATGTTTTTGAAGAATTTTGTGCTAAAACGGTATGATCTACACCATGTATGTATGATTCGTGTTTAATGTTGATATTGAGTATAATTCATCACGTTTTTATGCTTCCAAGGATCCGACTCACGTTTTTTGGTGTTATAGGGAAAAAACGCATCACGTTGCTACTTCTGGCACTCCTTCTAGTACTCGATCTGGTACCTATTCTGACACTGCGTCCAACACCACTACTGAACTCTTGACAACTTAGTTTAATTTTTTAAGCAGGGAGATTATTGGCTCGCTCTATTTCGGCAGTTAGGTCACCATTAATGTAATTTGTTGATTTTAGAAGTGGTTCGAACCTCCTGTGGTCGACCACTTGGTCTGTAAATATTATAAATACCACCATGGTGGTGAGATAGAAGTTAAGCATTAGAAGAACTAGTGTATTGGAGACAAACACGATTTTACTCTATTTTTCCATTTTTCATTGCCAGAATTTTATAAAACCGTGTTTTTGAGTTTTGATGATGAAATTGACTTGCTGAGTTCATGGTGTGCTTTTAGGAAGTGACCATGACTTGCTGGGGGGCCCACCAGCAGTCTCGTAACTGTTCTTTAGGTTGTTTATGCATTTTATAGCTTAGATGTCTCTTTTTATTTCCTGTACATGCATTATTAATTTGTTAATTATTTTGTTGTTGTAGTTTAATCATTTTAACTCTCTTTTGCAGGGTAGTATGAAGGATTGTGTTAGCATGCGTTGATCTTGTAGTTAGGAACGAATTTGCAAATTCATAGACTAACCCCGTGTGCAATTAGATATTAGGTTGTCTCTTATTTATGCTTTTAGAATTAAATTTAAAACAGAGTTTGAAATAGAATAGAGCATAGTTTTATTGCATGTCTTCTTTAACAAGGATTTCATGGATGGATAGGATTAGTTTTAGTTTTGAATTATAGATTTCTTATTCCATTTTTATATAGATCTTTCTTAACTATTTGTTAGTTAATGTATTCCTTAGTTTACTATTTATATCCCATGCTTTAATTTCTATTTTCAAGCATTTTTCTTATTGCATTTTGAATTGTTAAAATAGATATAGCATAGTTTCATTTTATGCACTTTCTTTCCTAGAATTAGATTGCAATTATATTTCTTAGTTAATGGTTGAATTTACTCATAAAATTCGCTTACCTAGCATAGAAGTACAATTATAATCTTGTTATATTGTTGATGGTTAATAATTCCATGAATACGTAGGGTAATTAACATTGTTTCCATAATGGCTAAATTCTCATTGGATTGTCTAATCCATACCTGTCACTTTTCTATTGAGATCAGTGTTGAGCTTATACTTCTATAATTATCCTTTGTTGTCAAGTGCCATCGAGATATTATAAGACACCGAAGACATTCACACAACCACCAACACAATATTTGAGTTTTTCATAGGTTAAAAATAGTTTCTTGCTTTCATAGATTAGAATATAGTTTTATTTGTTGTTGTAGGAAAGATAGTCTTTTGCTTTGGTAGATTAGAGAGTATTTTTGTTTATCATAGATTAAAATTCAGTTGTTAGTTCTTCTTGTTTTCAATTAAATAGATTTCATTTTATGAATTAGAAATAGTTTTGAAGTTTGAATTAAGAATATAGTTCACTTGCCTCTTGGGTTAGATAGTTGTTCAATGAGTAGTCTTAATTAGTTTGTTTGCAGTAGAAGTTATCTTAGGGTAGTTAGTTGTTTACTTGCTTTAATAGGTTGAATTGCTTACTTGTTTATTCTGGCTTTGATAGTATAGTTGCTTGTTCATTTACTTGCTTTCATAGGGTAGTTTCTCATTACAGTTAGGTAGGCAAGTTAATGTAGTTTTCTTTTTCTATTCGCTTATTGTTATGCTTAATAGTTGCTTTTGCTTATTGTTATGAACTAGTTTGCTTCAAGTAGGGTTTATACTTGTTTTCTTAGAACTATGCATCGATCCTTGGTCCAAAAGTACTTAGGTTACATAGTTTCAAGTTTCTTAGTAGGGTTTGATCATTAGATATTTTTTCTTGAATAAATTAGCCCTTAGATAGCCACTTCACTAGTTAGACTATACTGCTACCAACCCTTCTACCTTTGGCATATATTTTTCTACAACTCTAAGTTTACTTACCCCGGGTTGACAATTTAATTGAGGGTTTTTAGTGTGTTTTTAGTGCATATAGAATACCCATCATTTTTGGCATCGTTTTCGGGGAGTTGTCTCAAGGTAAGAAGTAGTTAGGAAATACATCATTCCTAGACCTTAGCATTAGATTGTTGGCAGGGGAACTTTAAGACAAGAGGTAAGAACCTATGCATCTACTATTGCGGGCTCCCCCAAACACAACTGTAGTTTTTTTATTTTTCTTTTTGTTTTCTTTCATGAATAGACCTAGGGATCTAAAAGGTAGATACATTAAATCTAAATTAGACCTTTCAAACAAGTTTCCTTCCAATCTTTTTTGGGGAAGGAACGTTCCACTTATAAAATACGTAGATCGATACCGAAGAATAGGAGCTAGCTCAACTCAAAGAGCTAAAGTAGTGTCTGAAGAGACTAACATGGGGAGCACTATAGAACAAGAAATTGAAGCATCAATCATATTGGGACAGGGGGCAAGACAACTCGAGCCTTCCATAGAACCAAACAATACAACCTTTGATTTTACACCACCACTAGGAGATCTTGATTTTGAAGACATCATAGAACCTGAACAATTGAACCTTTTTTTTGGTAGTTCATCCAATGTAATTATATTTCAAACTGACACAAAAAATTTGGCACCAATAGTCTCAACCGGATCGATTAGAGTCCCAGACATCCAACCAGTAGGAAGACCTTTCCATTAGAGGGAAACCTTGTTCTCTTCAGAGATAAAACCACCTAGGTACTCTCTTTTTGGAAACCAAACCAATATGGATGATCAAGGAGACCATAACAAAGTAACACACGAGGAGGAAGAAGCGATTGGAAATCAAACTGAAACTACCTTCGAGTTTTCGATTTTAGACACCACTCCAAATGTCAACATGAAGAATATTCCTCTCTCAAAACTACCTACCTTTTATGGTAAAAATAGTGAAGATCCAGACACCTTCCTATTTGAATTTGACATCTTGTGTAGGAGCTACAACTATGTACAAGATGCCCAAAAACTAAAAATCTTTCCTGTCGCCCTTAAAGACTCTATACTAAGATGGTTCATGGGGTTGGGAGAATCCAATATTACGTCTTGGGAATCCATGAAAGACATTTTTCATAAAAAGTGCCAAGACTACTGCAAGACCATAGAGTCTCGTAATGACATCTTTAAAATCCAACAGTTAGAAGACGAGACCCTCGAAGATTATATGGAAAGATTTGGTTATATCTCCCAGAAGTCAAAATACCATGACCTCCCAGAGGATGCAACTAGGGATCTTTTCCTTAAGGGAATTTCAGAAGAATGTCTAGATATGCTTAACCCAATGGCATCATGTGACATCTCTCATAAACCATTTTCTGAAATATGTGAAATGTGTAAGAATTACTCAAGGAGTAGAGCCAAAACATGAAAGAATGTTCGCGACCCTTATAATAGAAGCCTAAAACCAGTTACTTCAGGTGGTATTATGAGAGAAAAGATAGGGAACCTTTTGAAAAACTTCAAGACAAATATCTTAAGCATAATAGGTTCCTAGTTGGACACCCTTAAAATTAAAAAGAAATAGGAGGAGGAGAATGCGAAAATGAGAATATATTGCCCAAGATGTAGGAGGAAGCATTCCTCAAGGGAATGCCAATTAGATAAACATTTCAGTTTGTGGCTTCTATACAGAAGACCATTCAACTGAGAAATTTCCATCATTGCCTGGTTTATTAGCCATCTACAAGAGTGGAGATCCTAGGTAGTCTTCTTATGCACCTAGGAGGCCATGGCAGCCTAGGAATCATCGCACATACCCAGATCGACAATCCCAATTTCCACCCTATTATCAACAACAACAACAGTGGAACCCACTAGGTTGGCAAAACTGGTCTACTCAATACCAACATCCTTGGCTTCAAGAATGGAGAGGAGGACATAACCAAGGAAACCCTTAAGCTCAATCGATCCCCATGTCCAACCATCCCTATCCCTAGTTCCCAATGAACACTCCACGACTTCTACCAAGATTTGTTCCACCACCTTTACATCCTATTCCACAACAACAACGGCTGCAATATCAAAATGCAAGCTCCCTGAGACCGACACTATTACTGACACAACCAGTGTTGAATCCCAATAATATGCCCCCTCAACCTCTTCATAATGTTGATATGTAGTCCTTCCCAACATATGTTATTACTCTTGTTCCATTACAGGAAATTCAACTAAGATCGGGAAAAGTTCTGGATAGGCAGAAACCTTCAGTAGTTATCCATGAAGACGAAGAAGAAGAAACCAACAAACAACCTATGGAGGACACTAGGTGGGAAGATGTTATTACCCCAAATAATCAGGAACCCAATCTTCCCCAAGATGAACCTTCACAAATTACGAAGTTCACTCCTTATCTAGACCGATTGGTAATCGAGAAACCTACCAGCCGACCAGAATTTGACATTTTGAATGAATTGAAAAATATTTGTGTCAAGATTCCCCTTCTTCAAGACATTAAAGAGATTCCAATCTATAGTAAGGTAGTCAAAGAATTGTTTATTAAGAAGACAAGAAGGAAGCAAAAGGACCCTCCTACAATACATTTGGTACGAGGACTTTCTAAGTACATATCAGAGTAGCCAAAACTAGCAAAATATGGGAATCCAGGAAACCCCGTAGTGACCATAACCATTAATGAGGCCTCCATTGGGAACACTCTCATAGACCTAGGGGAAGCCATCAATGTTATGAATTCTACTACCTTGGAACAATTACAGTTACAACCTCTTCTTCGGCCTACCCCAACCATTTTGGAATTAGTAGACAAGGCTAGGGTTATACCTGAAGGACAGAAAACTTAAGCTACTCATGATTAATCACATGAACATCACCATGAGTGCATGAAAGACTTTGATCTAAGCCTTTATAGCACTAAGTTATTCCTATGTCCCAATGATGAATCATTAGTGTTAATTTTCTGTAGTGTGGGTTTGAAGATTGTTTTGTCGGCTTTAGATTAGGCTAGGCTAGGCTTTGATCTTGCATTTCCTATGCCTTCACCTCGAAGCTTACGAACCCTAGTTGATAATTTAATGTGGGAATTAATAGTACATATATTTAGCCCCAACAAACACATTGTTAGTTGACAATTCGATGATGTATGTGAAATTTCTCTTGATCATTCTTGAAATATATAACCTAAATTTTTTTAAATACCATATTAATCTAAACTTTGAAGAAAAAATATATGTTTTAGGGAGGATGAGGAAATTAATAAGGAGATAAACAAGATGGTGGAAAGAAATATGGGTATAGAAGAAGGAATATGGTGTTGATGGAGATGAAAAGGATGCTCAAATAATCCTCTAATAGATATTAATAGATATTAAAAGAAAGAGTATTATATCAAACATAACAATGTCCTATCCTACTAGCTTTAAAATTATTGCTTAATCATTGTGTATTTTATGAAGAATTCACTTCAAAATCTTTTCTCTTATTATATTATTTGCACTCTAATTTTCTCTTCATTTAGATGAAAAAAATTCTAACAAAGGTTGGATTGCACTCTTCAAAATCATAAAAACTCTTTCCTAAATCTAATATAATAAAAATGTGTAATGAGTATACCTAACTTTAAAACAAGTTATACAAATCGGTTCAATATTTTTTAAGGCATAAGTCAACTCTCTCTATCTATATATAATTTAAAATAAAAACACTAAAATATACCATACATGTAATACTATTACTAATAAATAAATAAATAAAAAGACAATTAAAAAAACAGATTACAAAGAGTTTATTAAAATATATATACAATTAAAAAAACAGATTACAAAGAGTTTATTAAAATATATATACACTAGCACATATTCATTTTAATATCAAAATAGATATACATGAACACATATTCATTTTAATATGGGATCGTCTAAACATGTCTAAATTTATTTTTAATCCATTTTTGTGGTTAATAGATTAGAGCGTGTTTAATAATAAGGTGGCATAAATGCATATGTTCACTACTCACCTCTTCAAAGAAGAAAATGTATAAAATATATACTTTAATTAAATAATTAAATGTGTAAATTTATATAATAATAATATAATTTGTTTTTTAAGGTTATGACTAAGTTAGACATCAAATTAATGTATGAAATTTTTTTAGTCCAACAATTTAATTGGTAAAATCTATAGAAATATACATACCCTACCTCTTTAAATTTGAATTTATAATATCAAAGAAAAAAATGTAT